>ML661888.1:192330-346013 GCA_007570785.1 Antilocapra americana | reverse complement strand
ACATCTCTTAGCCAAGATGAATTCAGTGAGGAGGCCTGTGGATAGGTAGGTTGACATCACTTACTATGGGGTGACATCACCTCCCTTTTTTGACCTCCAAGGAGCCATTCTGTGCACACATAGTCAAGGAGGTTTCCTTGACTTGGAGAATGAGGAATATGTAGTCTTTTATCTCTTATCTGGGCAGGGCTCAGCTGTCTCCTGCTCCTGCTATTTTGGAGTATCTGTCCACAGAGGGAACTCCAGCTGCTCAGCCTGGGGCCCATCTATCTCCTGCCTGAAGGTGTGTCTTAGGCCCACCCCACTGCAGAATGCGGATGCTGGGCCCAAGTAGGCAGCACCAGGTGCCTGACGGGCTTCCTGGGAGCTTTGTCCTTGGTGTGAGGCAGTTTTCCATTAGTGATGCATACTTTCGAGTCAGTCATTCCTCTCTCCTCTGTTAAATGTTAGTACTTCTGAGACAGGTGACTCCACACTTCACTGTAAACTTATTTTGGGGATCACCTTTTTCTTTGTCCAGAAGGGTGGGCTAGACTTTTCTAGTGGTCTGGGGATATTGGCTAAAATCCAAAGCCTAGAATGATAGGTGACCCCCACCTTGCTTCCTGCTCCCCAGTTCTACCAATACACATATTTTAAAGAGAGCTGCTAGACCATTCATGAAGAACTTGCTAAGAAGTATCCAAACCAGTGTGGCAACTCCTGGTCTTAGGACATCACCCACCTCTAGCCTGGATCTAAGAAAATCTGAAGATTGCTCGGAGATCTGAGGATTTCTTTAATGAGAAAAACATGCTACCTCGGGTGGCTTCATTAAACTATTTCTTGAATATGGCATTCATTTCCAGAATTTGTTGGGCTGTGGCTGGAATGTTTCCTTGGGGTCCAAAGTGACCTGACTGATACCCTGGGAGATACCTAGACTCATGGGTCTTGAGAACCTTCCACCCAAGATTTCCACCTGCTCAGAAAGGGACACCCCAGGAAAACAAGTGCCTGTGGGCTGAACTTTCAAGCAGGAGCTAAGGGATGTTTGTAGAAAGTTAGCTGGAGGGGGCATCACCCATGTCTCCTGCGTCAGAGAGCGGGACAGTGCTCGGGATCCCCAGCAAGGGGTCTTCAGCAACCCACCAATGGCCCCCTTGAAGAACGGGAAAAGCCTGCCTATAGACGATTGGCAAAGATATGCCCTAATCTCCAGAACCTGTGATTATATTGCCTTATTACAAAAAAGACTTTGCAGATATGATTAAGTTGAGGATCTTGAAATGGAAAAGTTATCCTGATTAGCCAGGCAGGTCTGATATAATCACAAGAGTCTTTTTAAGAGAGGGATGAGAACAGAAGTCAGAGAGGAGATGGTGCTGGCTTGGAAGATGGTGGAGAGGGCCACACGCCAAGAAATGCAGGTAGGTCCTAAAAGCTGAGAGAGGCCAGGAGAGGGATTCTCCCTTGGAGCCTCCAGAAGGAATGCAGTCCGTTTCAGACTTCAGATCTCAAGAACTAGAATCAATGTCTGTTGCTCTAAGCCTCTAAGTTGGTGGCAGTTTGCTAGGGCAGTGATGGGGAACAAATTCACCTTCTATGACTTGGAGGCATTCGGCAGCCAGCATATCTCTGCCAGAGGAAACACAGGCTGCCCAAATACAGCAGGCCACATTCTTATGCCAAGAAGTTATTCATTGTTTATTTGACAGTCAAGTTTAACTGGGCATCCTGTTTTTTTATTTGCTAATTCTGGCCAGAGAGGAGTAGAAAATCCATTAGCTAGAAGGACACTTGCCCCCTCTGCTTCTCATCTCTCTTCAGGGCTCCACACCTGCAGAGGCAAAGCAGGTAGTGAATATGGAAGGAGTAGAAAGTGAAGCAGAAGAGCCTCCCCAGGGTGGATGTCAGTGTCAGCTGTGGGGCCGAAGAAGAGGGGATGAGCCTTGAGCGGGCTGAGATGAAGGTTTTCACTTAGATTGGCCTGGAATATTTAATGTATGAAAATCTGAATCATTGGTTAATATATGAAAGTGACCAGAGCATTTTGGGACCTTCCCAAGATATTGTCCCAGGATGGGAAGAGAAAATCAAAAGCAAAGGTTTGAAAGGCAAGGGGGAGAAAAAAGGAAAGGTGACCTCCAATTACACAGTCGGTCCAGGCAGTGAACCAGCGCCCTCTCTTTACCCAACCATCACGCTCTCCTCTGCTGAGCTGCAATCACCTCTCTTGGAAACGTGACACCCGCATCTTAGCCTGCCATAATTTTACTAGATTGCTTTGTTTCTGGGCCAGGAAGGATGCCCTGGCACCACAGTGAGGGGAGCTGCTGCTGCTAAGTCGCTCAGTTGTGTCCGACTCTGTGCGACCCCATAGACGGCAGCCCACCAGGCTCCTCTGTCCCTGGGGTCCTCCAGGCAAGAATATTGGAGTGGGGTGCCAACTGAGGGGAGAGGGTGAGGGAAAAGGCAGAAATTCCAGAGGGGACCTCGGGAATAAGGAGGACCATGTGTGAACTGAACGATGTTTCGTGGCCTGGCCATCTCTCAGGACTGGGCCTGAGCCGCTTTGGTGAACCAGGCCCAAACTCCACCACCAAAAAGGAAAATACAGTGAGACTAAAAGGGATGTGCCTGGAGTTTTCCAGACAGGCCCTGTGAAAATCCCCCCAAGCATCAGAATTCCACGTGATGGCTGTGTTGTCTGCAGGGAATGGCTTAGAACATTCTCTCCACCTGGGTTTTCTTGACCTAAGCAGATGGGATGGCTTCTGTATGACTCACCCTAAGCGTGACCTATTTGTGAAATGAGTTCTCTACAGAAAGCTGGAGGTTAAGTGCAGAGGATTATACATTTACGATCCCTGTGTAGACAGGATTGTCTAACCCTCTCATTTCAGCTGCTCCCTGCCCTACCCGTGGTTGGTGAAGGCTGACCGCATGTTGGCGAGTGTCTAATGGCCTAAGCTATTGGCTCCAGCAGTGCTTGCCAGGAAGGTGGGGGTGGGGATGGGAGATGGGGCCTGGGGGACAGCTTGCAAACTGCAGGAGCAGCAGGCTGGGGGAGGCAGTGAGCACCCAGAGATCCTTGTCTAATGCTGCCTCTGCTCTGAGGTACCCCAGGAACCTCGTCAGGATGAAGGGCTGCACCGTGGTATTAGCACAGCGGGAGCCAGTGTGAGATAGTGGAAGGAGCTGGGGCTTCCCACTCAGATCTGGGTTTTTTTCTGCCGTTTTATTTACTGTGGGGTGGTGGCTTTTCACACGCTCTTCCAGAGCCTCTTGCCTCTTTTACCAAACGGCTGTATGAGCTGCCCTTTACAGCTCTCAGACTTCATACAAGAGTGAAAGAAATGTTACCTCTGTGAGGTTACCACCTACTGTGACGTGCTCCACACAAAATGTTTGAAAGTGCTGGGAGAGCTTGACATGAGGTTTCTGAAAATTTGCCTTTCCCGTGGGTAGAAGTAGGAAGGGCGGCTATTTATGCCAAGTGACAGGTGATGCTAACATGGTTTGGGCGAGCTGAGCCCGCCACGGACCCATCCTCCAGTCTGCCCAGACTCTCCCACTGGCTCCCCACGGGGCTTGGGCGGGGAGCCCAGTGGGCCCGGCTCGGCTCCCTCCTGGTGATAAGAACGGCCGCCGCGACCGACACTGCGGACTTGCTGGTGCCCCGCCAAGCAGGAGGCAGTGCTCCGGGCTCGCTAGCCCCTTGCTGGACTCTGCCATGGGCTTTCCTGCCAGAAGCTGCTCTGCAGACCCAGAGTTCCCATCAGATAGGAGCGCTGAGATTTTTCCCACAGGGCCCGGTACCGAGGGTGCTACTCCTTGGGCACCTGCAGGTTTCTCCGGGTGCAGAGCAAGGGCATTCTCAGGGAAACCAGGGAGGCCCTTCGCCAGGCAGCTGTCTTGGGTGACTATATGGTTCTGCAATCTAAACGCTAATGATTATCTCAGGAACTGCCTCACAGCCTAGGCAATCATTACTTGTGAGTCCATGCAGGACTTGGTGCCGAGTTGTCTCTATTTCCCCTCAGTGGTCCGTCTTTCTGCCTGAGCACAAGTGGACGCTGTGGGCACGTCGCCTGGTGGCATCTTGCAGCCCTCTCTGTTTGCAGAGTGCCATATCTGCCGATTTTGGGGAGTTGTGCTTTTGTCTTAAGTCAAAGAGATCTGGGTGTGAACTCCTTGTTCTACTAATACCTGGCACCGTGCTTTGAGTAAGCTGATTAAACTAAGACGCACTCACCTTGTCCGTAAGTGGGAAGAAGAGCAGACTCACCTCATGGGGTTGTAGGGAGGCCTAAGTGAAGAATCCACTGGGAGCATGTGGCATGAGCCTGGCCCCGTGGAACCCCCCCGAGCAGTACCCATTGTTTTCTTAAAGTGAAAGTGAGGTCGCTCAGTCGTGCCCGACTCTGCGACCCCGTGGACTGTAGCCCACCAGGCTCCTCCGTCCATGGGATTCTCCAGACAAGAGCACTGGAGTGGGTGGCCATTTCCTTCTAAATCAACCATTAAATTCATTGATATAATATAAAAATAATGGTTCAGATTTGTGTGACACTTTCACCTTTCTTAGGCTTAGCACAGAGCAAGCATTGAGTATTAGCTATTATAGTTAATTATAATATTGAGAGCCACAGCGCTTACACAGCTGTGAAGGGTGATATTATCACCCAAGCCCTTGACTGGGCCTCCTAATCTAGGGCCTTTGGACCGCTTGATGGTCTGTGGGTCGAATTCGTGGGGTCTGTGACCTTGGATAGGAAAAAATTTAGACCGTTTATTCTTACTAACCTCTAACTGAAATGAAGAATCTCCTTCAATGATGAATGTAGGCAACAACATACACTAGTAATAACAACATTTGTGATTTTGACACCGACAACAGTCCACATAAAATATTGGCTATGCTTCATACTACAAAACCAGATAGTAAATCTGCTGTTAGAACTTGTTATTAATGTATTAATAAAGAAGCACATATTTTGATACTTACATTTCAGTGTAAGTGGGTTTTTTAAAAACTACATTATATTTCATACTGTTAAGAACATTTTCCTGGATAAAATCAACAGGCTTCACCAGACTAACTCCTGAAGGCATCTAGGGTATGAAAAGGTTAAGAGTTTACAGAGTGCAAAGGCAGTCCCCGCGACCATCCTCACTTCTGATGCCAACTGCGAGAGGTGAGGTCCCCAAGACCACCCTCCGTGTTTTGTTTTTGTTTTTCAGTTGAAGTATAGTTGATTTATAATGTTCAGGTGTATAGCAAAGTGGTTCAGTTATACATATATATATGTATTCATTTTCCTATTCCTTTTCATTATGCAAAATATTAAATATAGTTCTCTGTACGATACAATAGGTCCTTGTTTATGTTATATAGTAGTGTGTATCTGTTAATTCCAGATTCCAAATTTATCTCTTCCCCCACTTTCCCTTTGGTAACCATAAGTTTGTTTTCTAGGTCTGGGCTTCCCGTGTGGCTCGGTGGTAGAGAATCCAGCTGCCAATATAGGAGGCAGCTGCCATGCAGGCGATGTGTGTTTGATCCCTGGGTTGAGAAGATCCCTTGGAGGAGGAAATGTCGACCCACTCCAGTATTCTTGCCAGGATAATCCCATGGACACAGAAGCCTGGAAGGCTACAGTCCACGGGGTCGCAAAGAGTCAGACACCTGAGCTGACAGAGCATTCATGCACGAGTTTATTTCTGTCTCGTTAACAAGTTAATTTGTATAATTTAGATTCCACATGTAAGTGATATCATATGATATTTGCCTTTCTCTGTCTGACTTACTTCACTTAGTATGATAATCTCTGTGGTCCATCATTGTTGCTGAGACCACCTTCAATTTTGATAAATTACTAGAAGAACTTACAGAATTTAACTGAGCTGTTATAGCTACAGTTTATTACCATAACTCAACCAAGGGGAGAAACACCTGTAGCAGAAATTTCCAAGAGGGAAACTTCTGGCTGTCCTCTCCCAGTGGAATCACGGAGAGTACTAACTTCTCCTGGCAATGATGTGTGATAATGCACCCCTGGGATATTGTCAACCAGGGAAGCCCACCTGAGCCTTGTTCCCCAGAATTTTCTTTTAGGCTCAGTCAGGTAGCCAGAGTGGACCTGTTGCTTGGCTGACCTTTCATCTCCAGCCCTCTGGAGGTTGAGCGTCTCCATGTGGCCCAAGTCCCCACCATAAATCACGGTATTAGACTATCCAGTATGGTCCAAGGCCCCAGGGAAATGCTTATCAGTCAGGCTATTTTAAGAATTTTAGGGATACCTTGCAGGAGCTGAGGACACAGGTCAGACCTGCCTTTGGGGAAGGTTCTACTCTGGAAACAGCCTTGGAGCAGCCATCTTGGAGGCAAATGAGTGTGGGGGTCGGGGGGCTGGGAATCAGGCAACACACATAGTTATAGCTACTGAAACCTGGTTTAGAGGAAGATTTTCCTTTTTTGCACACAGCAAAGATGATGTAGAGTTCATTGTTTCCAGAGGCACCTGAATAATGACAATGATTAAAAACATCACTTGGACTTGGCTCCACACCTACCGCTTTCCAAAGTGTATTTGCCAGTGTTGAACGTGTTAATTCTCAGAAGAGGTGGAAAGAAGGATTACTGTAAAACCCCAGAAGTGGGGGGCCCTGGTGGCGGGGCAGACTGCGGGCCGTCCTGGCCTCCTCCCTGCCCTGGACTGCCCCCATGCCTCCTTCCGGGCTGTTCAGACAGAGTGGGTCCTGTGGCCAAGATGATCAGCAGATATTTTGCAGAATCAGGTTACCCGGTCATGCCTGGGTGGTGCCAGGAGCTTAGCCAGCTTTGGAGATGGGGCTCACCGGCCAGGTGACTACATGAGGTCACCAGCTGAGGATGTGACCAGCTTACATGTGGGAAAGCCTGGAGTCTTCTGGGCCCAGTGTGTTTTGACTCATCTAACGTGAGCCCGGAGTCATGACCTTATCCCCAGGTTTGGTGTAAATTACATGGCATCAGTCTCTACGTTAACATTGAAAAGCCACTCTTTCAGGACCCTGTTGCTGGGTTAGGTCATTTCTACAGGCCTGTGAGGGCTGAGGCCCCGGCCCTCTGCAGGAACCTGTGATCCCTGAAGGGCAGAAGGGCAGGGGCCGACCAGCACGACCTGCAGGCGGCCCGGAAGGCCTTCTGGGGTGTGGCTCGGATCCAGAGAGCTTTGTTTCCCTGAAGAGCGCATCTGTGCTCAAGTCTACTTGCGTGTAATTAGTGCAGTAGGTGCAGCTATTTTATGGCGGTCTGTGTGGTTTTTTAACAGCTGCCTTAACAAAGGATCCGTTCAAATGACCCTTCTCTACTCCTCTGTGATGCCGTCCATAACTATTTGGAACAAGCTCTTTCAGATAGTCATCTCCACACCCCTGGGCCCTCATCACGCAGCTGGACTGCCGCTCTGTGGGGCAAGGCCTGCTCTGTCCCGTGCATCTCAGCACCAACAGCAGTGCCTGGCACAGCGTGGGCACGTGGCAGATGCTTGTCGAATGAATAAGAGGAATGAATTCTATGAGGTCACTCACTGTATTTATTTCCTGTGGCTCCTGGTAAAGCTGCCAGACACTAGGTGGCTTCAAACAACAGAAATTTGTTCTCTTACAAGTCTGGTGGCCGTTAAGTGGACAGTCAGTATCACTGGGCTGAATTTGTTGCTGGGAGGAAGACAATTCTGACTCCACATTGGAACTGTTCCTTTGACTTGCTTTTCGTTGTTTTTGCTATTATAATCATACTTAAGAGCTTGGCTCAGAGGATGCTGCCCCTCTGCTTGACTGTAAACTAAAGAGCTTTTGTTCACCTCTTAGAGAGATAATCTGTTGCTGCCCACCTGTTGTTCAGTCGCTCAGTCATATCTGACTCTTTGGGACCCCGTGGAGTGCAGCACGCCAGCTTCCCTGTCCATCACCATCTCTCAGAGCTTGCTCAAACTCGTGCCCACTGAATCAGTGATGCCATCCAACCTTCTCATCCTCTGTCGTCCCCTTCTCCTCCTGCCTTCAATCTTCCCCAGCATCAGGGTATTTTCCATGAGTCAGCTCTTCGCATCAAGTGATATGAAGTATTGGAGCTTCAGCATAAGTCCTTCCAATGAATATTCAGGACTGATTTCCTTTAGGATGGACTGGTTGGATCTCCTTGCAGTCCAAGGGACTCTGAAGAGACTTCTCTAACACTGCAGTTCAAAAGTATCAATTCTTTGGCACTCAGCTTTCTTTATAGTCCAACTCTCACATCCATACATGACTACTGGAAAAACTATAGCTTTGATTAGATGGACCTTTGTTGGCAAAGTAATGTCTCTGCTTTTTAATATGCTTTCTAGGTTGGTCATAGCTTTTCTTCCAAGGAGCAAGCATCTTTTAATTTCATGGCTGCAGTCACCATCTGCAGTGATTTTGGAGCCAAAGAAAATACAAGCCCACCTATGAATGGCTACCAAAAAAAGAGAGTAACACACCCCTTTCCAAAGGCTGGCTCTTCCTGAAGATATTATGCAAGACTGAAGACCCTCTTAACTTCCTCACTGCCTCTCCCTCTCTAATCTGCCTTTTGACTTGAGATCCTCACTGCTTCTCTCTCTTTGGCTCTTTAAAAGAACCTTGCATCCAGACCCCAACAAGATGGTTACTTCCAGGTGCTAGCCTGCCACCTTCTTGGTCAGCTGGCTTTCCGAATGAATTTGTTTTCCTGGTCTCAACACCTGTCTCTCGGATTCATTGCCCTGTCATGTGGCGAGCAGAGCGAGCTTGGACTCGGTAACAAAATCAAGGTGTCAGCAGAGATGAGACGCTCCGGGGTTCTAGGGGAGAACCCATTCCTGTTTCTTCTAACTTCTGCAGCCTTCCTCGGTTGTGGCCACATCACCCCAGTATCTGCCCCTGTGGTCACATCACCTTCTCTGTGCGTCAAATCTCCCTCTTACAAGGACTCACGTGATCTCATTTGGGGCCCACCAGGACAGCCAGAGTAACCTCCCCACATCAAGACCCTTAATGACACCTACAAAATTCCCCTCCCTCCCCTTTTCTCTGTGTCAGGTAGCACTACAAGTTCTAGGTGTAGGAAGTGGGAATCTTCTGGGGGCCATGGTGCAGCCTATCATGCTCACAAAGGGGATAGAAACCCACCCAAGGCTGGGCAGGCCTTCACTGAGCAGTGTGGCTAGGGGTGGGGGGGAAGGATGCGTATGTCCCTGAATACTGCGAATTCAGGGAAAGTGTCACAGAGGTCTCTGGTTCATGGGGAGCCCTCATGCCCACATTTGGGGACTATATCACTATGAATAGGGGAGAATCAGGTGTGGCCACCACCTGTCACCCTCAGAGTCTGTGCTCTCTGCAGACCCACACCTGTCCTCCCCAGAGCAGGTTCTCAACCCCAATCTCAGGAGGCAGTGACAGGTTCAGGAAAGGCATCCCTTCCCAGGAGGACCCTGCTCCTAGGGCTTCCTGGGGTGTCTCTGTGGGGAACTCCATCTCTTTCTGATTGAGAAGAGAAGCCATCCTTCCCTTGCACGCCCACAGCCTGGTAAGTGAGGGGTGGGTAGAATCAGCAGACAAGGGCTTAGTGCTAACTTGGAAAGGTCAAATGCCAGATAAAGAAAGGTCAGATAAGGCAGAACCACACCAGGCTGTTAGGCTAAACCTGGAGCAAGTTTTGCTTTTTCTGATCCCCAGGACCTGTAGGTTCTGCTGCTACCCTCTGTCCCCAGACAGATGATGAAAAAGAAAGGCTGTAAGAAAATAGTGCTGAAGAATTGATGCTTTTGAACTGTGGTTTTGGAGAAGACTCTTGAGAGTTCCTTGGACTGCAAGGAGATCCAACCAGTCCATCCTAAAGGAGATCAGTCCTGAATATTCATTGGAAGGACTGATGTTGAAGCTGAAACTCCAATATTTTGGCCACCTGATGTGAAGAACTGACTTATTTTAAAAGACCTGATGCTGGGAAAGACTGAAGGCAGGAGGAGAAGGGGACGACAGAGGATGAGATGGTTGGATGGCATCACTCACTCGATGGACATGAGTTTGAGTAAGCTCAGGGAGTTGGTGATGGACAGGGAGGCCTGGTGTGCTACGTCCATGGGGTCGCAAAGAGGTGGACACGACTGAGCAACTGAACTGAACTGAACTGAAGAAAATAGGGTCTGGTTGACTGGATTTAGTGGGTTTATCCATGCTCATGCATCTTCCAGTTGCCTTCCTACAGGATGCCCTGCCCCTCAGTGGTTCTGAATAGTGTTTCAACTTACGGCTTAGGGACTTGTGTCATTGAAGTCTTTTATTCTCTATTCTGTGGATTTTCTGTAGATATTCGCTGGTCTTACTGTTGCTGTGGATGGGCTTCTCATGCTGAGTCCCCAGAGAAAAATGAGACTCAAGCAGAGCATGATTCCAGGATGGCTCTGCCCAGGTCTGTCCTAACACCCAGCCAGGGAGGAGCTGGGTGAGGGGTGGGGTGGGCATGAGGCACATCTTCCTCCCAGCAGGTAGGTGTCCTCCCAGAGGGGCTGCCCTCCCAGACGGAGCGTTGCCTCTGATGAGCCCCAGCAAAATCTCCCTCTGTTTATGCGTAGCTCCCTTTGACCTGATTCAGCTCCAGAAGACACCAAGAGCTGTTGTAGGGTGGAGTGGAGAATCAGGTGGTCTTAGGTGGCCTTTTGCCCTGGATCACTGAGTTTTCACAGACAGGACAGCATCCCTGGGCCTCCCTCTGCTGTTCTAAAGTGGGATGGGGTGAAAGAGGCTGAAAAACAAGGATCTTTCCAGTGCTGCTCCCCAGGCCTCTGTGGAGTTAGAACTTGCTCAAGGACCCCGTCTGGGTCTGGATGCCCAGGTTTATTCTATCTGTATCTGTAGCCTTCTTAAAGGAGCAGGTGGCACACAGCGTTTACACCTGTCTGAACAGTGTCCATCGTGTTTTATTTATTCCAGGACCAGTGAAGGACCAGCTTAGGCCATGCATTTCAGAGAGTGGGGACCAGGTTCCCTGGGGTGCATTCAAGTATGGGGGCCACAGTGGAGCTGAGGAAGGGGATGAGGTTGGAAGGCTGTCTGCACCCTCTGCTTCTGCCCTGTCTTTGCTGGTGGTGGGGTGGGGGAAGAATCTCACCTCCTTTTGCTGAGGAGAAGAGCCTCAACGGATATGCCAGAAGGTGGCTGCTCTAATAAAATACACAGAACAGGTGGTTTAAACAATAGAAATTCTGGAGTCCAGGTTGCCTGCATGGTCAGGTTCTGGTGAGGGCTCTCTTCCTGGTGGAGACAAAAAGAACAGTGTTGCTTATTATCCCATTATACAAAGGGTTAAATTACAACCCACTGCAGTTATTCAGGACAGGGCGACTGGCGGGGAACTCAGGATGGGAAAAAACGGTGAGGCGCTCTGTGCTTTGGATCAACAGGCCCCTAGATAGATAAGATGCATTTCTAAGGAAGAATTTCAATGGCCCTAGATTCTTGAGTCTTCCCATACTAGCAAAGTACTAAAATCTTTAACTTCAGATATGTATTCTTTGTGATTAGCAGCCATCTTTCACCAAGATGTATGCTTGCTGCTGCTGCTGCTAAGTCGCTTCAGTCGTGTCCGACTCTGTGCGACCCCATAGACGGCAGCCCACCAGGCTCTGCCGTCCCTGGGATTCTCCAGGCAAGAGTACTGGAGTGAGGTGCCATCGCCTTCTCTGATGTATGCCTGACTACCTGTCTTTCCTTGTCCCCAAATTCATCTATATACTGGCGCCTCCCCTGCCTCTTGGGAGTAGTCTCTCAGCACTCTCTGAGAGGCTGATTCCTGGGCTATAGTGCTCAGGGTGCGTGTGCTTAGTCGCTCAGTTGTGTCCGACTTTTTGCAACCTCATGGAGTTATTGAATTGTTGTCCATGTTGTTTTGGATTTCCTTCCCTTCACCACAGAGCATCCTAGAATTCACTGAGTGCTTGCCATGAATTCTAGGCACTGTCTGTACATCAGCATAGTATTGAGCACACCGTTTCCTCCATTTGCAGGGAACTCAGGCCTATCGCGGTGCCTGGCACACAGAAGACCTTCAGCACACAGAAGCCATGCATTTGGATCAATGAAGCAACTTGTTCAAATCACAGCTCCAGCAAGGGGCAAAGTGACACTCCAGACTGGGACTCTCAGCCCAGTGTTGCTTCCTCTATGTCACCATCTCCATCTTCAGTCACTCAAGTGAGGCTGATTCTCCAGGGTGGCTGGGGTTGGGGAGGGAGGACGGTATGGATTTAGGGATAGGGAAGATTGAGATCTTCCTGCATCCAGAGTCCTTGCATTGCCAGGTATGTTCAAATAAATAATGCTCCCCCCAATATATGTAGGTCTCCATCCTCACAACTTGTGGATGTCCCTCCCCAGGTGACACCAGTGGTAAAGAGTCCACCTGCCGATGCAGGACATGCAGGTTCTGTCCCTGGGTCGGGAAGATCGTCTGGAGAAGGAAATGGCAACCCACTCCAGTATTCTTGCCGGGAAAATCCCGTGGGCAGAGGAGTCTGGTGGACTATAGTCCATAGGGCCGCAAAGAGTTGGGCATGAGTGAGCACACGCAGGCACAGTCATAATCCAGATGAGATTAAGATAAATTTAGCCCAGATGTGGTTAAGACAGGAAGATTATCTTGGATTATCCAGGTGGGCTCCAAACACAATCACACATATCCTTTGAAGAGGGAGGCAGAGGGAGATTTGACACACAGAGAAGAGGAGGCGATGTGACCACAGAGGTTAAAGATTGGATTACTGCAGCCACAAGCCCGTGATTGCCACTGGAAGCTGGAAGAGGCAAGGAAACTGTATTCTTTCCTTCCTTAGAGTCCCTGGAGGGAGAGCCACTCTCCTCATTCCTTGATTTCAGCCCAGGGATACTGAGTTCAGAATTCTGGTTTCCGGAACCATGAGAGAATAAATTTCTGTGGTTTAAAGAGACCCAGTTTATGGTGACTTAATACAGCAGCCGCAGGAAACTGATCCTCCTGCTTTGGGGGATGGCTCAGAGACACCTCAGGGCTGCAGTCTTCTGACCTCTGCCGTCTGGGGGACCAGGAAGGGGTTCATGTGGCTCCTGTGCCTGTGGCAGAAACAGAGGAGGAGGCCGAGCTGCACCAGCATCGGTCTGAAAGATTTTTTGATGTGGACCGTCTTTAACGTATTTATTGAATTTGTCACAATATGGCTTCTGTATTGTATTTTGGTGTTTTGGCTGTGAGGCATGTGGGATCTTAGTTCCCTGACCAAGGATGGAACCTGTATCCCCTACACTGGAAGGCAAAGTCTTAACCACTAGATAGATGGCCAGAGTAGTCCCTGAAAGAGATTCCAGGAATCAGAAATTGAAAGCCATCCGTCCAGGAATCCTTATTAAGCACTGGCTATGTGGAAGGCCAGCTGGGACCACAGATCTAACACGACTCGGGATTGGCTGTGGGTGGCCCTGGGACCAGGGTCCGGCTGAGCTGCTGGGGTGCAGGGAACCCTAGGCTTGTCCTGCTGACCTTGCTCTGGGATCAGGTGCGGGGGCAGGAAGGGCCTGGAACCAGAAATCTGTATCTGAAAGCAGATGTCAGGAGTGTGCCTCCCAAGGCTGACGTTTGGCTCAGGTTTCTCAGGAAGTGGAGAACAAGGGCGGTGGAGGAACTTGTGGCCTGGAGTCTTGCCTGACCTGGAAGGAAGTGCATGGGTCGAGGGTGAAGGTGCCAAGCCCCAGGAGGCCTGGGGGGCTGGCAGCCGAGGTGTGGGGCGTGGGCGCTGGACAACTACAGGCAGGGGCTGCCGGCATGGGGCGCACCCACCGCCTCTCCAGGGACAGACAGGGCTCCACGGAGCTATGGTCTGTGGTTACTTTTGTGCCTGCTCCGTCCGAGGGATGGGAGGGCTGTCCCTGGAGACGGAGTAGCCTCAGCCTCTCCACCACTGCTGGGCTTTGACCCTGAGCCTGCGGGTTTCTGGATCTTGGCTGTCACACGACACTCCAAGCTGCTTCGGGGAACGTATGTGACTTTTCTCAGAGGCTGTCCGCAGGCCACGCTGGACCACCGGTCTCCTCCTGGCCCCGTGCACGGAGTCAGATGAGACGGGGGCCGTGATGGGGTGTTCGGCTTTCTGGGGAGAAACAGACCTCAGGGAAGAGGGAGGGGTCAAGCAAATCAGGAAGAGACAACGAGGCTGGGGCGGGAGGTTAGCCAGGAAGCGGGGCTGGAGTACTGGTCAGCTCCCAGCACCTGGCACGTTCTAGCACGTTCCTGAAAGAGAGCTCCCTCTCGGGGAGAAGTCTCCTGTTCAGCTGCTGAGGGAAGCGCTCCGAGAGTGAGCCATGGCTGGCGCGGCTCTAGGCCCCTTTCTCCTCTCTCAGCCTCTCTTTGTGATGCCCGCCTCGTCTCCCCTCTCCTCCCGTCCTTTCTTGTCTCCGTGTGCGGCTCCTCTACCCTTCCAGTCTCTCTCTGTCCCCTGCTGTGCCCGCATCGATGCCACCTGTCCGCCCCCCCCCACCACACTTAGAGTCCGGCTCTATCTGGGTCACCTCGGCTAAGAGGCTCAGCCAGGACCTCACAGGAAACACCTGTGCTCCGACACAGCCCAAGCACATTTATTTATTATTTTCTCTGTTTTCTCATTTGGTACTTCCTCATTCACCCTTTCCTTTCTACAGGTTCGCTCACCGTGTCCTCTGAGACGTTCTGGTCCCCTCACATATCTCCATCTATTTTTATCAGCAAACACCCAAACTTCTTCCTGTGGCCTCCCCGCCCCCTCGCAGCCTGCAGAGAAGGCTCAGCTCCCCGGGGCCCCCGGGTGGGTCAGGAGGCTTCTGGGGGGTGGGCGGTGGGCAGAGAGGTCCGGCTCCTCACCCGGACTCCTGAGAGGCCCCTCAAACAGGAGGGAGTGACCATCTCCCCTCAGCTCGTAGCCCTCGAGGCTGCTCCCTCCTGAGGCCCAGGAGCCCTTCTGGAAGCGGCAGAAGTCCCCACGTGGAGGCTGCAGAGTTCCCCGCTAGCACACGATTTAGAGTTGGGCGGCCAGAGGGGCAGTCGGGGTCCTGCTTCTGCTCCTAGAGGCCCCTGGCAAGTTACATAACCCCCTTGAGCCTCAGGCCTTCTGTCTTGCTCTACCCGCTGCACAAAGGGTCCTGTGCTGTGAGCTACCTCTGAGGGTGAGGACCAAAGACAAGGGCGGTGCTGGTGACAGCAGCTGCTACGAGTGGCGTGGCAGGCCCTGGCCTGAGTGCCTTCGTGAGTGAGCTCTCTCAGTCCTACAGCGCCCTGGGAAGGAGGTACTGCCATCGTCTCTGTTTCACGGGTGAGGAACAATGGAGGTGCAGAGAGGTTAGGCCCCCTGACTGAGGTTGCACAGCTGGTAAGTGGCTGATTTGGGGTTCACATTCAGCAGTCTGGCCCCCAGACCTCATACCCTCACGACTGAGTGTTTTGCTGATGGCCTGGAAACCCTCTCCCCCGCCTACACTGCCGTGGTCTGGGAGGACAGGGTTGGCACCTCCCTCACTCGGTACCACATCAAGGGCCCAGCGGGAGGGCCCGGTTTGCAGAAGCGGTTGTCCGGGTCCGGAGCGCATGGGGCCAGGCCCACCTCGGTCTCCTGAGGGCGGCGCGGTCACTGGGCGGAAGGGAGGGGCTGCTCCAGGGCTGCGGTGACCATCTGTGTTTTTGCAGTGCGGTCTCTTCAGGCTTTGTTACCACATTACGTTTATTTCTGGAGGATTACTATTCCCAGCTTGGCACCACAGGCCTCTTATTTGTCAGCCGAGTTCTTTCTGGCTTCTGTTGAAGTGCGTTGTGTGCCAACTCCACCGCTGCTATCTTGGTTTCTTTTCTAAAATCGGCATCCGAGTGGGCAGCCCTGTGTGTTCACTCGCTTCTTCAACAAACACAGCTTCTGTGTAAAGACACTGTGCTGATTGCTCTGGGGACATCAAAGATGAAGTCGCTGTGGCCTTTGCCCTCCAGAATCTTCCAGTGACAAATAACATGCCCGGACGGAGGTGGCCGTAATGGCGCATGGATGCTGTATGAGTGCTCCCACCAAAGTCACAGCAGGACTTCAGAGAGCTCTCAGGGAGGCCTTTCTAGAGGAGATGGTGGGTAAATCAGCTATAGCGCACAGATCCCCAAACAGTAGGCTAAGGTCCATCTTCAGATACAATTTATTTCCCCGTCCCATAGCAGTGCAGATGCAAGTGGCGCTAGGCGGGGGGGATGGCTCCACCTCGCAGGGTCATTCAGGGACCAGCTGCGCTCTATCCCGTTTCATTTCTTTGCTCCACGGTCATGTCCTGTCCTTAGCTGCAGGGTTGACGCTTGGTCATGGCTGCATCAATTTCCCTCCTCGTGGCAAGGGCAGAGAGATGATGCAGGAACGCAGAGATGCTTTAAGACACAGACCCCGAGTGGCTCACCTATCCTGTTGGCCAGAACTTGGCTACTGGCCACATCTCCTTACAAAGGAGGCTGGGAAATGTAGTCTATGGCCAAGCGGCCAAGTGTCCAGCCGGAAGTTCAATGTGGAAGAAAAGGATAACAGGGGGATTGTTATCTCTATCTCAGTGACTTGGGCCTGGGCATATGGATGGGGTATTGTTGGGTAGGAATAGAGGGGGAGGGCATGCCAGGTGGAGAAAATGGCAGAGGTGTGGGAAGTTGCTTGGTGGTTCTGGAGAAAGAAGCGGCCTCCTTGGAGTGTAGGATTTAGGTAGAGGAGGCTGTGACCCACGTCTGCATAGAGATGGAGCAGGCTTCATCTCTTTAATAGGCTGCTCAGCCGTCACATAGACTGTGATCCTTGTCACCTGCTATCCAAAAGCAAATCTTCAATCAACCACACAGGATGTGCACATCATCGGCCTCACTCAGGAAATTTAATCTCGAACCGATAGTGATCTAGATTCTATCACAAGCTTGGCTCCCCTGGGGTGTGCTGCTTTCAACAGTGATTCTTGTGTCAAATGCTGGCCACCACTTAATACAAGTTCTTTTGAGGACTCTGTTAGCCCAGTCACCTAGCAGAAGTCCTGCACTGTGTTGGAGCTTGTGTTAAGCCCTTGGAAGAAATGGCCACATGAAGAACACTTTGGTGTGTTTCAATAAAACATTAAGGCTGCTGCTTACTGTTTTGTTCATTGAATAATATGGTATTTTACTTTATATAAGAATCAACCAATTACATGTCCACTACATATCAATAAAGCTGGGGAAAGAGCTTTAAAAATTTTGGATGCATTTATAGAGATGCTGTGTGTGTATCACAGACCCTATTTAGGATTTTTCATTAAGCTTTCACATTGGTTTTTGGATTCAGAATACACATATTGTAATAATAATGTTACTGCTTTAGCTCATACCTTGTTTGTCTTTTTGTCTTGCTTTTCCAAAACAACCATGTTGTTTTTCAGAATTTTCACAATTTCTGTTGAATTTGTGTGTGATTTACTAAACATAGGAATTTTTTTCATGCATAGAAATCTCCTTCTCCGATATGGAGTGCTACAAACAAACAAACAAAAAAACATGAATAAAAAAAGAGTCAACCAGATACATCTCTTATTATCAAGCTACTCTGTCCTTGCCGTTTAACGAATGTTGATTAAGGCACTATTGGCAGGCACTGTGGAAGGTGCTGGAAATATAGAGAGAAGAAACACAGACCCAGACTTTAAGTTGTTCACGGTCTGGGGCAGGGTGTTGGGGAGTGTGGGGTGTGGGGTGGGTAGGTAAGTAATAGGCATTTATGATGTAATGTGTAGGTGTTGTGAGAGAGATAGGGTAAGATGCTGTGGGGGCTCGAGGAGGGAAGGCTGAAGAAAGCTCTCTGAAGGACCTGAGTCTTGAAGGCTGAGGAAGGGTTAATAATGTGAGGAAGGAATAAAACATTGTTCCCAGGAAAGCAAGCAGGATGTGCAAAGGCACAGAGAAATGAGAGGGGCTGGGCCAACGTGGTTGGGGAACTCCAGCAGCTGCACGGGGCTCTGGTTTAGGGGCCCGTGGGAGCGCGGCTGAACGGTAGCTGGTCACATGGTAGACCTCGCGGCCACCCTAGGGAGGGTGGTCTTTGGCCTAAAAGACCTGTGCAGTCCCAGCACGTGATTAGATGTGCTTTTAAAAAATGTCAGCCTTAGCACTTCCCTGGCGGTCCAGTGGTTTGGACTCCACTTCCACGGCAGGCGACATGGCTTTGATTCGTGGTGGGGAGCTAATATACTGCATGATTTGCACTCCAGCCCAAAAAAAAAAAAAAAAAAAAAATCAGCCTTGTCAATATACACTGCACAGGGAAGGGACCCAAAAGGGAAGCAGTTTCATTGTTTCAGCTGAGAAAAGACATGACTTTATGTGAGGACACGGTAGACATAGAGGTGGAGAGAGATTAATTCAAGGCATGTGAAAGGGGAAGGACCCGTGACACTTGCTGGCTGACTTTGGGATAAAGGAGAGATGTCTGTTAGGTGTCGGGCTGGGTGGCTACTCACGCAGTTGAGGACCCAGGACGAGGAGCAGGTGAGGCGTGGGGCAGGCAGAGTCTGACCATGGAAACACTGAGGTATGGGTCAGCGGGTCAGATGTGCGGGAGGAGAGATCTAGGCGTGACCAAGAGACAGGAGTCTGTACGAACCTGGTGAACCTGCAGTGATGCACCTGCTGTGCTGGCAGATACTTTTACTCAGTTTGAAAAAATAAAAACATTTGTGGAAGGCCCTTCTGCGGGCCTGGAACCTTCACACTTAGTCATTCAGCCCGTCTGGCCTGTGAGGGAGGAGATGACGCCTGGTCTGACTGGAGAAACGGGTCAAGTGGCTGAGCTGGTAAAGAATCCGCCTGCAATGCGGGAGACCTGGGGTGGGAAGACCCCTGGAGAAGGGAACGGCTGCACACTCTGGTATTCTGGTCTGGAGAATTCCACAGACTGTAGAGTCCACGGGGTCGCAAAGAGTCAGACACCACTGAACAACTTTCTCTCACTCACTCAGGTATCGTTATCGACCTGGTTTCACAGTGAGGTTCAGGGGAGTGAAACGAGCAGCTTAAGGTCAGCCTGCACACAGGGCGGTAGATGGGGATTCCAAGCAGGTCTTCGGTGGCCTGTTCTTCACCACAACTGCCTTTCATGACGTGGGTGACCTTTGAGCCGCAGATGCTTAGATGGGGTGGAGCATGATGGTCACGGGGGTGGCATGAATCAGAGGCATGAGGGCAACCTGCCCACGGCCTTGACCCACACTCATATACTGGGTTCTGTATCTGGTACATCCTGGGGGAGACCCGGCTTCGTGATCTCCTGCGGACATTTGGAGAGGGCCTGGCAGGCATTCTACCATTCTTGTTGGAACGGCGGGATCCCTGCCTCTCTCGGTCCTCCGTATCCCCTGCTGGATGGGCATGTGTGTCCCTGGGGAGAGGAGAGGCTCAGTGGCATCAGGTTTTGAAAGGTGTGAGCAAGGGCATGGGAGCTGGGGCACAAAGGCAGGAGGTGATACTTCATTTCCAACATTGATTTAGTACAAGTCTGGGGGAGTGGGCTGAAGGCATGTTCCTTCTCGCCTCCAAATAGGTCCAGGTCCCAACCACCGGTAAGGGGGTCCCAACCACTGGGTCTTGGCAGATGAAATTGTTAAGAAGCTTGAGATGAGGTCATCCTGGATTCGGGGTGGGTTTAGCTCAGTTCAGTCACTCAGTCATGTCTGACTCTTTGAGACCCCATGGACTGCAGCATTCCAGGCCTCCCTGTCCATCACCAACTCCCAGAGCTTGCTCAAACCCATGTCCATTGAGTCAGTGATGCCATCCAGCCATCTTGACCTCTGTCCTCCCCTTCTCCTCCTGCTTTCAATCTTTCCCAGCATCAGGGTCTTTTCAACTGAGTCAGTTCTTCGCATCAGGTGGCCACAGGATTGGAGTTTCAGCTTCAGCATCAATGAATTCAGCTTCCAATGAACACCCAGGACTGATTTCCTTTAGGATGGACTGGTTGGATCTCCTTGCAGTCCACGTGGTGGGTACTCAATGCCATGACTGGTGTCCTTATGAAAGAAAAGAGAAGGTGGTCTGACGACCTGGAGGAAGGCAGTGAGAGGCTGGGAGCAGAGACTGGAGTGATGCTGCCATGAGCCATGGGACACCTGGGCTCCCAGCAGCCGGAAGAGGCAGGAAGGATTCTCCCAAGAGCATTTGGAGAGAGCACAGTCCTACCAACATCTTGATTTTGACCCAATCAGTGAGACTAGTTAGTGAGACTGATTTCAGAGTTCTGGCCTCCAGAAGGGTGAGAGAATAAATTTCTGTAGTTGTAAGCCACCGAGGTCGTGCTGGTTGGTTGTGGGAGTCCCAGGAGGCTAATGAAGCTGGCAAACAAGTCCCGCCTGGGCCCCAGGCAGACATTACTAATCATTCTCAGTGTTCTTTCCCAGGGAGACTGATACCACCTCCAGGTTGACCTCAGGGCCCTCCAGGCAGCTGCTGCCCTCTGGCTGGGGCTTGACAAGCTAGATGAAACCCGCTGGCATCGTGGATCCCAAGCCTACCACTGGGCACGGTGCTGGCAGTTCAGGAAAGGGGCCCAGAGTTTTGGCTTGTGTGTGAGTGTGGGAGATGAGGGCATTTCACTGTGGAGCACTCGCAGCTCTTGTTAGTCTCTGAACACCCGGGAGATGGTGATGGACAGGGCAGCCTGGCGTGCTGCAGTCCACGGAGTCGCAAAGAGTCGGACACGGCTGAGCGACTCAACTGACTGAACATCTGCTCGGGCCCACCTGGACCCTGCTCGCCAGCCGGGTCTCCTGCAGCTCCCCGGGGGCTGCTCTGCAGACAGCAGCCCGGAGCTGTGGCTTCACCCCCCGCGGGATGATTAATTCAGCCACAAAGCATTAAGCATTGAAAACCACCACTTGAGCCAACATGATAAGGAAAATGCACGAGTGCCTAGCTTTAAAGCCTGTGCATTCCTGAGGGGGCCTCCTTAACTCTTTCTGGAGTCACGGAAAGAGACAGCACCCAGGACGTGTGACCTGGGAACTGGAGCTTGAAGGAGTGGAGATTATCCAGGTGTGGAGGAAGAGAGAAGCCATTCAGGCTGTGGCCGCCCCACCCCTCCCCTCCACGGGGCATTTCTTAGCCTTCCGCCAAGGCTGACTGCTCACCCGGGGCCCTGTTTTCTACTTTCCTTCCTTCCTTCTTCCCTTTCCCCACCTTTTTTCTTTTTTCATCCTAGCCCTCCAATGACTTGCATCAGAATCATTGCCTGTACTCATAGACTCCTGCAGGACCTAGGTACCTGCATGTTTAACACCTTCCCCAGGACTCCCCTGGTGGCTCAGACCGTAAAGCGCGTCTGCCCGCAATGCAGGAGGCCTGGCTTTGATCCCTGGGTCGGGAAGATCCCCAATGGCAACTCATGCCAGTACACTTGCCTGGAAAATTCCATGGACGGAGGAGCCTAGTGGGCTGCAGTCCATGGGGTCGCAAAGAGTCGGACACGACTGAGCCATTTCACTTTTACTTTCACCAGGTGATTCTGAAGCACCATCAACTGGGAATGATTGACCCAAAGGTGCTCCCAACACAGCCTGCCACCGCTGGCCTGATGCAGAGCAGGTGTGTGTGCTTCAGGGTGGAGCCTCATTCTCAACTTGGAAAACTGGTTTCCACAAGGAGGCTGCTTGGCTCAGAACCACCCTGTGCTGTGGGCAGGTTCGGGCAAGCTGAGCACAGGGGCGCAGCATCTGGGGCTAGTCTGGGATTTGGCGAGAATGGCTTCACTACTCATTAGCAGCTAGACAGTCTTAAGCAAACTATTTTCTCATCTGTGAAGTGGGGCAACGATAGAACCAATTTTGGTGGGTTGTTGAGAGGGTCACGTGAGGGCCAGGACCCATAGGACCGTTTCAATCGCAGAGATTTTTTTGTTTTTGTTATGTTTTGTTTTTAAATAATGGTGATAAAGGAAAAAAACATATCGTACCCCAAAGGGAGAAAGTCTGATTGAAATCATTATTATAAAGCCCAGTTGAAGCTTAGCCTTTTTGATCAAAGTGGTAAGAATAGGGTCGCGTATGCTTGAAGGTCAGCAGTGATTCTCAGTAGATGAAGTATCAGAGCCACCGTGTTCAAAACATCAGTCCACCTTGGTTCCACCAGCTGCCACATCACCCCCACCCCCATTACAGTGAATCTCTAGAAGGTATCTGCATTTTTTTTTTAAAGGGAAAACCTGCTTTCCTATGATAAGAATGGCCTGGAGACACTTGTAGAAACCTCTTTCCTGACTTCTGGAGATTCTGCTTTAGGAGCTTCAGGGTGGGTTCTGGATCTTGCATTTTCAAACAGGTGCTTCTTTTTTTAAAAAAAAAAAATTGAAGTATATTTGGTTTACAATGTTGTATATAGCACAGTTATTCAGATTCTTTTCCCTTACAGGTTATTACAAAATATTTATCATAGTTCCCTGTGATATGTAGTAGATCCTTGTTGGTTATCCATGGAACTGGCACAAAGACACAGAGGTCAGTGGGACAGGAGAGAAAGCCCATAAATGAACCCATGCACCTGTGGTCATTTATCTCTGACAAAGGAGGCAAGAATACCCAATGGAGAAAAAGACAGTCTCTTTAAGCAGTGGTGCTGGGAAAACTAGACAGCTACATGTTAGAGAATGAAATTAGAACATTCTCCACACCATACACAGAAATAAACAGGGGCTTCTTTTGAAAAGTTAGGGGAGCACTGATTCAAAGCAAACTTGACCTTCTGAGGGAGACAGAATCTTTGGCACCATCTAACCAGTCATACTCCTTGGAAGAAAAGCTATGACCAACCTAGACAGCATATTAAAAAGCAGAGACATTACTTTGCCAACAAAGGTCCCTCTAGTCAAGGCTATAGTTTTTCCAGTGGTCATGTATGGATGTGAGAACTGGACTATAAAGAAAGCTGAGTGCAGAAGAATTGATGCTTTTGAACTGTGGTGTTGGAGAAGACTCTTGAGAGTCCCTTGGACTGTAAGGAGATCCAACCAGTCCATCCTAAAGGAAATCAGTCCTGGGTGTTCATTGGAAGGACTGATGCTGAACCTGAAACTCCAATACTTTGGCCACCTGATGCGAAGAACTGACTCAGTTGAAAAGACCCTGATGCTGGGAAAGACTGAAGGCAGGAGGAGAAGGGGGTGACAGAGGATGAGATGGTTGGATGGCATCACCGACTCAATGGACATTAGTTTGAGTAAACTCTGGGAGTTGGTGATGGACAGGGAAGCCTGGTGTGCTGCAGTCCATGGGGTGGCAAAGAGTTGGACATGACTGAGTGACTGAACTGAACTGAGCTAGTCATAAGCCTTCTTTTTTATTACTTGCAATTCTTTGTCATGCTCCATCTCCAGCCAGGAGTCTGGAAATATTCATGGTGTGGAGACCTGAGAGTTGTGTTTGGAGATTACAAAGCATAAAACCTTAGTTGGTGTGTGTATGTGTTTATACAAACAACGCACTTCTGAAAACTACCTGAGATGATGGTGGAAAAAGAAAGGTTGGCTAAAGTTGTAGAAACTGGGGGCCGAGACAGTGCTCAGAGAAATATTCTCTCTGACACTAAGTAAAACAAAAGGATTATGGGATACCTCCACAGACAGATGGGGGGAATTCAGGGCTCCACCCAAATGGAGAGCCCTGCAACTGAAAGGGGGAGCCTCCGCTTCAGTTGCCTTCCAAGACAGGGCAGCTTCTCCGACTGCTTCCGTCTGAGAATTCTGGGAGCACCAACCTTCCCCATGTGCTTCAAGCCTAGAAGATGCTAGAGCCTGTCCTCCTACTTGTGGGACAAGAAGAGGTCTCTTAGCCAGCCCTATTGAGACATGAGCCAGGGGAGGCCAATGCTCTTCTTACACACCCACCCCTACTCTTCCGAAGGACCACGTACCCCATCCCAGCCTCTCCTATCTGTCTCCTCCCTGGGCTGGCTGCCAAGGGCACAGCTTTGCTGGCTGGACCCCACGCTGCTGGTACCTGAGCTTTTCTCATATGACTTCTCTTATAGGAACTTGAAAATAACTTGAGCAGTATTACGCTTAAAAAGCCCCATTTTGAGGAACCATCCATACCAGGCATGCTGAAGTTTGTAAAGAGCCATTAATGGATTAACAACGTTCTTCCAAGACCAGACCAGGATCACTAGATAGGGCAGGAACTTAACAAGTCCTAGGAAAATGGTTTTGTGAAAACAGAACAACAACAATGAGAATAGGCAAGTCTGTGAATGCACTGAAGACTACTGAGCTGTGCACTTTGAGTGGGTGACTTGTATGGTGTGAGAATTACATCTTAATAAAACTGCTACCCACCTACTTCCTCCCTCTGCAAGTAGAAGAATTCAAAAAGTGAAATGGAGGTGATGATTTCCTGAAAAGGTAGTTTCTCATTTTTAAACATAATGGACTTGGTTTTCCCTCCTATTCTGTTTAGAAACTACCAGCATGTGATCAGCTATGAGCACCATAGAACCTGACCCACCCCCACCTCTACAAACCATGATGCTATTTAAGACGGTGAGATTTGACAAATTCCCAAAGAGCCAAAGAGGCTAACCATCACTTTTCAGGATGGGTTTTCAGTCTGAGTCCCGACTAGCATTAATAATAGTAGCTGTGTGTATGTGTGTGTTCAGTTGCTCAGTTATGGCTGATTCTTTGCAACCCCATGGACTATAGCCCACTAGACTCCTCTGTCCCTGGGATTTTCCAGGCAAGAATACTGGAGCAGGTTGTCATTTCCTCCTCCAGGGGATCTTCCCAACCCAGGGATCAAACCACCCTCTCTTGTACCGCAGGTGGATTCTTTACAGCTGAGCCACTGGTGAAGCCCAATCATAGTAGCTAGTGCTTAGCAAAGAATGACGACACGCCAGGCCCTGCCTAAGCATGCTCCAGCCTCCCGAGGACCCTATAAGGCAGTGCTGAATTTCACACAAAAAACTGACGCCACCTTGATAAACTGCCCGAAGTCACACAGCTTTATGGCTGAAGCAGAGGCCCACCGCATGGCTCTAACTCTGGCTGCACACTGCGAGTACCTGGAGAGCTAGACAATCCACCGGATGGCTCCTGGCCCTGGAGATTCTGACTCGATTAATTTGGGGGTGTGGCCTGAGCATCAGGCTTTTGCCTTTGTTTTGATTATAGTGCATAGCTGATTTCAGTCAGACCCTCTCTAGGGTCCAGGGTCCCCGGGAAAGAGGCCGTTCACTCCTCACAAGCACCACGGCCATGGGACTGGGCAGCCGTTGCTGGCAGAATGGCTAAATCCCTCCCGATGGGGTTAATAGAAGGGAGAGGGGTATGAGTTTCAGCGCAGTGGCCATGGCTACCAGTTCCCACATAATCTGTCAGGCCCTGTCTGATCCTTGACCTCTGCTAGCTGCCCCTCCTCACAGCTGGAAGCCACAAAACCCATCCCACCCGAGCCCTCTGCCCACGTCTCACCCTGGGCAGGGTGGGGGTGGGGAAGGCTCGAGGCAACATCAGCTCAAGAGTGTGTGTCAACAGCAGGCGTTCCTGGCTGCAAATCCAGCCAACCTTGTGCTAAATCCCTGAAACCGACTTCTGGACTTTGTCCTGGGTATGCAAAGTGACTGAGTTAACAGACGTGTGACTGCTGCGAACGGCCGAGTGCCCAGCTCCTGTTCGAAGTCCTCGCCAGGAACGCAGCTCCCCTTCTCAGGTGCGGCCCTGCCTTTCACTCCGGGACAAGTCTCTCTTCAGGCTTTGACCCTTGCGGCTGCCTCTTTATAATGAACAGTTCCAAGTTTCTATCCTGCCATCATTCTTGCCAGGGTCTCCCTCAGGTTAATTTTGCCCTGGCCTTCTTCAGAGGCCTGGCAGGCTTTGTTTTTTGTTGTTTAATCAGGCTGCCTCCCACCAAACGGCCCTCTTCAAGACCCACAACTTGCCCAGCATTTACATTTTGAAACCCGTTTAAGGGTTGGCCCTTCATAATAGTGACATAGAGTCCTCTGAAGTTAATACAGAAGTTGAGCTAGAAACACACAGTGAAAGTACTAGGCTAAAGCAGTCGAGGAAAGAAAGTGGGAAACAGGCCCCACATTCAGTTCAGTCCAGTTCAGTCGCTCAGTCATGTCCAACTCTTTGTGACCCCATGGACTACAGCATGCCAGGCTTCCCTGTCCATCATCAACTCCCAGAGTTTACACAAACTCATGTCCATTGAGTCGGTGATGCCATCCAACCATCTCATCGTCTGTCATCCCCTTCTCCTCCCACCTTCAATCTTTCAAAGCATCAGGGTCTTTTCTAATAAGTCAGTTCTTCACATCAGGTAGCCAAAGTATTGGAGTTCAGTTTCAGCATCAGTCCTTCCAATGAATGTTCAGGCCTGATTTCCTTTAGGATGGACTGGTTGGATCCCCTTGCAGTCCAAGGGACTCTCAAGAGTCTTCTCCAACACCACCCTCAGCTGAGAGCTGTGCTCCTCCCTCCCAGGGTGCTAGGCGACCCGCCCTCCACACACCGAGCCCTCTGCCCTCCCCACCCTGGCCTGGCTTCTTGCCCATTTCTCTACCAGCAGGAGGGCTGCAGGAAGCAAGCTCAGTCTCCCCCAACAAGTTCAGCAGGAGATGGGCTAACTGCTCCTGAAGAAATGGAAGCCTGGCTAGGCCTCCGGCTTCCACTGTTGACCTCTGCCCTCAGTACAGGCCGTCGTGTGATTCAGCTCACAAGCTCTGCCCTGAGGCCTCCCAATTCCTCACTGCTGGCTCCTTCTCAAGCCTGTCAGCTTTGCCGTTTAGAAACCCTGTTCCATCCCACAAGGCTTGTAGCTCTCGTCTGAATCTCCCTCTCCTTCGCACTTCGTAACTGCCCAGAGCCCCTCTGAGGGAGGCAGTTTTCCCTCACACCTACAATTTACTTCAGGCCTGGAAGCCATTGCTGATATTCTCCTAGCTTCCTATTGCTATTTATTGGCTAATGCGTATCCACCCTCCTCTAGAAAATGGGTCCTCCTTTGAAATTTGGGCTGTTCCTCATACACCATCAGTAACATTCTGGATTAGTTTCTCTGCTGACAGAAAGCTTAGAATAACAGTGTCTCAAACACATGATTTTATTAAGTCAAAGAAGTCTCAGAGGTAGGCGATCCAGGGTGGGTAAGCTGGCTTCATGAAGAGTCAGGACGTAGACGGACTCTCCCCTGAGGCGCCGCCTTTCTCAGGATGGGACCCTCGTCGTCCTCATGGCCCAGCTTGCCACGGCAAGTTTCAGTCAACACGACGGAGTCCCAGGTCGGCTTCCAGAAGGACCCCGGAATGGTCGCCTGGCCATTCCAAGCTGCCAGCTGGAGCAGGCAATGTGACTTTAAAAACTCTGGGTGACAACGGTTCCACTAAAAAGCCCAACCCCTGTCGCTGAGGAGGAAGGGGCGGATGGGTACCGGCAGGCAGCTCTCTGTGGCTCCCCTGTGGTCCACTGCCAGCCCGACAGCTGCCGCCCCCATGCCCGTCTTCCCACAAGCTCTGAGGACTTCGGGCCTGTGTCCCTCTGACTTGACCACCATCGTGGACCCCTCGGCGTCGGGGTCAGCGAGCCTCTCTCCACACCATCAATCGCGCTGCACCCCGCCTACCTCCACAGCCTGGACCTCGTCGTCCCGGCTCTAAAGTGTGGTCTGAACACCGCCTCTCACCGTCGCCCGGCTCTCCTGCCTCCCCCCAGTCTGTTCTGGGGCCGCCCTAGCATCGTGATTTCCTTGCTTCCTAGCACCTGCCACATTCAGTCTCCTCCCCATGGTTCTGCAGTTCTCTCACCGCACTCCCACCCCCTCCCAGGCCCGGGGCCCAGGCCCCCCTCCATCTCAGGGCCAAGGAGACCCAACCCGGTTTTCAGGGCAGTTGCCTGCAGTGCTCCTCTTAGCCTCCCACGTGGACTTGGTCCCCCTTTCTCCCATTTGCCTTTCTTGTTCTGTGTGCCTAGTCGCTCTGTGTGTCCGACTCTTTTGCAACCCCATGGACTGTAGCCTGCCAGGATCTTCTGTCCATGGGATTCTCTAGGCAAGAATACTAGAGTGGGTTGCCATGCCCTCCTCCAGGGAATCTTCCCAATCCAGGGATTGAGCCCAGGTCTCCCGCATTACTGGCAGATCCTTTACGTCTGAGCCACCAGGGAAGCCCTTGCCTTCCCTGGTTCAATGCTAGCACTTTCCTCAGGTACACCCCCACCCCCAACCCAAGGAATGACCCTGCTCCTTATTTTTAAGAAAAGAGGTCCTACTAATATAAAAAAAATAAAAGGGGTCCTCAGGGGTGACCCCTCCACTTTCTGTCCCTCAAGCCTCTGAGACCAGCCTTTTTCTTCTGTGCCATCTCCTCCTGGAGCTACAGCACCCCGCCGCCTCCGGATTACCACACCTTTGAGTGTCCCCTGGAGTTCCTGTACCTTCAGCCTCCTCTTCACTGCTTCCTCCTCCCTGGATACAAATATGAGGATCTGTCCCTCCTGAATCTCTGCCCAGTAGCCCTGGAGGTCCTCTCACAGCCTGTGGTGTGGGGAAGTCTCCTCCCTCCTTCTCTGTGCTTCCTCACTCCCACTCATACTATTTCCCTGACATCCACCCTGACAGGCCTCCCCTGGTGACTCCTAGGGAGTCACTCACCACCCCACCCCCAATTCCCTGTTCCCTTAGCTTTCCAATCACCCCTCCTTCTTCAGTTGCCTTTTCTGTATTTCCCAGGCCAGCTGCTTTCCTCTTCCTGTGGGTAAAGGTAATTCATGGTTTCCACAAGATGGGGGCTGACCCCGGGGCCAGGCACACATCACAGATCTAACAGTGTTGATCTAAGTCAGCATCTATGGGAGCCACCTCACCATCAAGGAAACCGAACACACCACCAATCACAAGTCTCTAAGTTGGCTTTAGCTTACCTCACTCTAGAAAAGAGCACCTGCTGGCCTTATAAGGACATGCTGACCTCCTAGCCAACCATGCCTTGTTTCCTGTCCTCACCTCTAGGCTCTGTAAACCTACTCGTGCCAGAATCCCTGGGGAGGAGGGCTCCTCTGCTGTGAGACACTGTGTACCCTGCCCACCCTGGTCTGCTTCCTCTTGAACAAAGGACCTCACTCTCGCTACCAAATCGCTTTGTTATTGACGTTCAGTGGAGTCTTGGAGATGCAAGTTCTCTAGCCTTCCTCCCAGGCCCCTCTGCTCTTTCAGGGGCCACATTCCCCACAGAGCTCCTTCACACTCTGGGTCCAGTTGCTCCCTGCATTCCAGCAGGGCTGGGATGAAAGAAGTTTGAAGAAAGCTAAGTTCACCCAGTTCTCAGGCATGTTTTGGGCCTGTCCAGGAGTCCAGTAGACAGACCTGCCCAGGTCCATTTGTAAGGGAACCAGGGGGGTCTCCTGCAAAAAACTCAGTTACTGCCTCATTTCCCCATCACAGTTGGCCAACAGAGCTACCTCGACACAGTCGTGAGCATTCTTGCAGGCACGGGGGCGGGGGTCAGAGGGAACTAAACTAAACAGATAAAATTTTGGTCTTTGTGGAAACACACATAAACAAGATCAACAAGTAAGCTATGATGTGAGAAACACTGAGGTAAAAATTAAGCAGATGTGGAGGTAAAAGTGTGTGTGCGTGCGTGTGTGTGTACAGGTGCTGACATCTGAGACTGTTTAATCACTGAGACTGCGAGCAAAGACTGAAGAGGGCGTGGGTGGCCACGTGCAGGGAAAATATTCCAGGCTGAGGGAACAGCAAGTGCAAAGGGCCTGAGAGGACAGCAAAGGTCCTTTGCCTGAGGACTGGAGGAGCAGCGGGAATAAAGACAAGCAGCCCAGAGTCAAGGTCAGAGCATCACTGGGGTTTGTGGGGCTGGTGGTCATGTTAAGGCTGAGACCCCAGGGCTTTGGAAGGACTTGGGTGTTACTCTGAGGTGGGACGATTAGGTTGAAGCAGAGCACTGAACGGTGGATGTTTTGCTCAGACTACTGTGTTAAGACTGGCCTGAAGGGCAGAAACAGGAGGATCAGTTGGGAGGCTGTGGCAATAACTCAGGCAAGAAATAATGATGGCTGGGTCTGGGCTGAGGACACTGGAGGTGATGAGAAGTGGTTAGAATCTTCCTGGGAGTCAAGGATCATGCCAACAGAATGATAATGCTTGGGCCCACAGGCTGGATGATCCAGACTCTGGGTACCGATCCTTGTCTACTTGGATCGTGTGTTCAGATTGCCCAGTCTGGGTGGGCTAGAGACTTCTTTCCCCCTGAAGCAAACTGATACTCTCAGAGCCCATTATCACGGAAAGATGCTCATATGGGGTAGGAATGGAGGCAGGTGTCTATGGGGCTTGCCTCTGAGGGTGTGGAGGTGCTCGGGACATTCCTGGTGATGGTGGGGTGGTGGTGATGGTAGTGGTTGGGGGGGTGAGTTAGCCCTGTTCTAGCCGGGGCCTGGCCTGCTGTGGGTTTTGTTGGTTTTCATCTTTACCTGCTTGTGGAACATCTGTTCTTTCAATGCAGACATCAATGCCGTTGCCAGTGGGCCTTGGCCCCAGTGGGTCAGAGCTGGAGCCATGATTCTTGGGTGGACATCGGGACCCAGGCATGGCTCTGAGTCTGGGTGGTCCCTGCTGGGCAGGAACGAGGAAGGGAGAGCTGTGGAAACTGTGGGGCCACAGAGGTCTGGTTCAAGAAGTGAGTTCGTGTGAGTGAGCAAGCTCAAACGTTCCTGGGCTGTGTCTGAGAGGAGCTGGAGTTCCCAGGAAGGGGGGAGACGCAGGCCAAGGAGGCCGTCCTGGTGACTCACTGTCACGCTCCTTTTCACTCCAGACTCCTGTTGCCTGGCAGGCGTGCCTTCTAGTCAGCTGACTCCTGCTGTCTCCCCAGGCCAGCCTGCTCTCCAGTACCCACACCTCTGGGCATCCTGGCTTCTGGCATCCGAGCTCTCAGACCCAGCGTGTCCGGCAGCGAGCCCTTCCTCCCCTGCTGCTCCCTCTCCCTCCAGCTCAGGTCTCTAGAGCAATGACTCCCTACCCACCCCGCCAGAGCCTGGAGGGCAGCCCAGTTCCCATCACACCCAATTAATCATGACTCCGAGTGTCACCTCCTAAACACCACTCCATCCCCTTGCCTTTCTTTCCACCCTCCCAGCAGCCCTGGCCACAGTTCTGGGGTGGGCCCTGACAGGTTAGTCTCCCGGTCATGTCCACCCCGGGGTCCCCAGAGTGCCTGAGGAGTTGGGTCTCCGTCCTGCTCTCCCTGGGTCTGTGGCTGCCCTCACCTGGGGACTGCAGGGCGCACGAGGCCTGGCCACCTGCCAGCCTCTGAGCACTGTGGCGGTGGGGAGGGTGGAGGCTATGCCCAAGGTCCTCTTCTCCTTGGGCTATGCCCGATGTTTAAACAAGGAGGAATGTTTGCCTCCCTATAGTCCTTGTAGCTCAGTCGGTAAAGAATCCACCTGCAGTGCAGGACACCTGTGTTTGATTCCTGGGGTGGGAAGATTCCCTGGAGGAGGACATGGCAACCCACTCCAGTATTCTTGTCTGGAGAATCCTGTGGACAGAGGAGCCTGGTGGGGTATAGTCCATGGGCTTGCAAAGAGGTGGACGTGACTGAGCGACTTCACTTTCACTTTTAAGGGAACCATAAGGAAGGAAGAAGCAGTCCCCACCCCACCCCCCACCCCTCCCACCACCACCCCGCTGACCCTGTTCTCCTGGGGCTGGAGGGGGCCCTTTGTGACCCAGGAGGAAGAACCCGGCACCCTCAGCCAGGCATCTCCCTGTTTGTCTTGCAGAAACATGCATTCAGTGTGTTTGCCAGGGTTTATTGACTAGATTGGGCTTCACTTTGGGAAGGGGGAAGCCTGTGGTTTTAGGTAGTAAGAATCCAGTTTAGGGAGGAATCCTTAGAAGACCCACTCCTTCTAGAGTACTATTTATTATTCCTCTAAGTGAAATGAAAGTCCCTAAGTTGTGTTCGACTCTTTGCGACCCAATAGACTATAGCCCCCCAGGCTCCTCTGTCTATGGGGATTCTCCAGGCAAGAATACTGGAATGGGTATTCCCTTCTCCAAGGGATCTTCCCATCCCAGGCATCAAACCCAGATCTCCCGCATTGCAGGCAGATTCTTTACCAGCTGAGCTATCAAGAGGGAGGCTGCATTTCTGTACAGAGGTCTTGGAGCTTGGGGTTGTGACCTGGGGATGCCGAGGCAAGGCAGCTTCTCGAGGAGCTGCAGGAGCCAGGAGATCTGTGGGCATGTGTCCCCCGCCCACCCCAGAGCTGCAAAGCTGGGCTCAGGCCCAAAGGGCTTTGTTTTGTCCTAGGGAGTGGGAGCTTGCTGCAGAAGAACAGGCCCCAACAGGCTCTGGGTGCTGGGGCTTGCACCCTGCTGTTTCCGGGGAGCAGCTCACAGCTCTGCTGGCCTCACCTCATCCTCCTATTCCTGTAGGGAGGCCCAGGGCATCCCAGCCCAGATTTCTAGAGTGACTGTCAGCTGGGAGTCAAGATGCTTCCTCCTTGGGGGTTTGGTTTAAGTGCAGCCCCTGAAGCAGAGAATTCCTGCTTCAAGTGGCACATATAGAGGTCTAGCAGCCTCCAGAGAAATCCTAGTTCTTGGAGTCCATTGTAAAGGAAATCAGTCCTTGAATATTCATTGGAAGAACTGATGCTGAAGCTGAAACTTCAATACTTGGGCCACCTGATGTGAAGAACTGACTCATTGGAAAATACCCTGATGGTAAGAAAGATTGAGGGCAGGAGGAAAAGGGGACGACACAAGATGAGATGGTTGGGTGTCACCACTGACTCAATGGATGTGAGTTTGAGCAAACTCCAGGAGATAGTGAAGGACAGGGAAGCCTGGTGTGCTGCAGTCCATGGGGTCGCAGAGTCGGACATGACTGAATGACTGAATGGAACTGAATTGAGTTTATAATCTTGGGCCTGTGATCTGACCTCTTTAAGCCTAGTTCCTTCCTCTGTGAAATGGGGATAACAATTCCAAGCCCCAGGGTTGCTACCAGGATTAAGTAAGGGAAGTTTTGCTTTCTTACTTTGTGCAATGAAGACCTTTGTACTTGGCACCTATTATGCAAAGTAGCTGTAGGGAAGGTTACAGAAAGGACCCGGAGACTCACTGGGATCCAAGCAATCACAGAATGAGAGGATCCAGGGCTTCTCAAACTTTCCTGTTCGAGTCATCCAGGTATCTATAAAAAGCAGATTTTGATCAAGTGGGCCTGGGATGGGAGCTGCGAACCTGCCTCTCTACCAAGCTCTTGGGTGATCCCACACCGTCCTCCAGGGCCAGGACAAGGCGCATACCTTCACCTCTGCAGGGCCCTGGATGCTCTCCTGACGTTCCTGGCTCCTCCAGCCTTCACCAGCTCCATGCAGGCTGCTCACTCTGGCAAGATGAATCTTCCTGAAATAGAGGAGAAAATTTCTGACGTACAGCCAAGAACCATCACAGGAGCTGCTGCTTTCGTGGGAGAGGGGAGGGAGGGCATAGTTGTCTCAAGAAAGGATGGCTTTTAAGTCAACAAAATGTCCTAGAGGCTGCTTGGCATGTGGGAGGTGAGTCACTCAGGGCTTATTTCAAAGAAGACTGTGGAGGGATGAGGCTTGGCGAGAAAGAAGGCTACTCCAGAGCATCATCTCCCTTGGGGTGGGGGATGCTTGCAGTCTGGTGCTTCTTGGACTGTTTCTCTGTTGCAAAAGGGCTTAGCAGGTGCCCAGAAGCCCTGGCTAATGGCACTGAGGAGCACCTGCTTGGGAAGGAGACCAGATGAGGGGCCCAGAGCCATCGCCTCTGCACCATCTCTGTGCAGCTCCCGTGTCTGTGGGGAGGAGGAGGAGGAGGAGGAGGAGGGCGAAGCCGTGGCTACAAGACATACAGATGGATCAAGTCCTGCTTCGAAGAGCCAGCAGGAAGTGCCTGGGAGATGCCCTAGAAGAAAAGGGGAAATGGGCAGAATCACTGAGGCCTGGGGAGGGGCCCCTAGCCTTGAGAGGGGATGGATGCCATTGGGATCTCTGAAGAGCCAAAACAGACTCGACTTAGATCTGTTTTTTTTTTTTTTTTTTTTACTTTAACGTGTGCTTTTTGTTGCCTTCATTATTATAATTGTACATAAAGGCCTGCTTCATGGAACGCTGCCCCTCTGCCTGAATGTTAAACTAAAGTGCCTTGTTCAGCTCACAGGGAGACAATTTTACCCTGCCCACCTGTGAATGGTTGCTGAAAAGAAGAAATTAATATTAATACAACCCCTCCCTGATGCTGGCCAAGCCACCTGATGCTGGCCAGGCCAGGCAAAATTAAGTCTTTTTTTTCACTTTACCTCCTTACCTCTTCCCTCTCTCTGCTCTGGCATGCAGACCCCAATAGATGGGTTTGTTTTGGGGACACTAGTCTGCCATCTTCTCAGTCTTCTGTCTTTCCAAATAAAGTCGCTATTCCCTGTCTCAACACCTTGTCCTCCAATTTACTGGCCTGTCGTGTGGCAAGCAGAGCCATCTTGGGCTCAGTAACAACTCAGGTGGGAGGACTTCCGGGTTTTCTGATAGTCATAGCATCAGCCAACAAGCAGCTCTGTGCTGGTCTCACAGGGTTCTAATGTCAAGAAATATAAAGTTGAGATTTACTGAATTGTGCTAAACTGGAGGAGCGGTGTGCTGCAGGATCTGGAGCTATGGTGGGATTTTGGCCACCAGGGGTTGCATGAGGGGAGCCCTAAAGTCTGATACTAAGAGCAGATGCGGAGGAGTGTCGTTTTCAAGCTGATGAATGAGAAAATGCAAACAATAGTTTCTGCACATAAACCACCTTCAAGGAGACATTGGGCCCCCTGTGAGCTTTGCCCACATTTGCATAAAGTATTGCATAAAAGAAATGATTGGCATGAGCCTCGCTGGTCTGTTAGCTAAACACAGACGTGTGTTTGCAGCTGTGGTTACCCTTGTCGGACTGTCAGGAGGAAACTGTATATGTGCATTAACGAGCAACTGATTAAATAGAGGAAGCTGGCTGTCCATCTGTGGCGGCTCTGACTCCACTTTGAGAGCATAGACCTGAGAAAAGGAAATGTTTTAAAACACGAGAGGGCCTGAACTTAAAAACAAAAAAAAAACTCTCATAATATTCTTCTTTCATTTATTTATTAATCTACTTTCAGAAAGTGAGGCAACTTATAATTGAAAACAACTATGTAAACCAGGCAGCTTTAAATATGTCAGAAACAGCAGCAGCTAGAGAGGAAATAGAAAATTCTGCCCAGAAGCCAAGGCAAACGGCATTAGGCACTAAATGTAGATCTGATGCTGTCTTGTCTTGCTCTCCTCACTGTCCTATATAAGAGACTCTGAAGAAATTGCATTTCTGAAGAAATTTCATAACTCTCATCAAAGGAGTTATGAAACTGTTACAGTGAAGAGCCAGTTTTGACTCCATGTTGGATCTGTTTATTTGACTTTAAACTTCACTTTTCATTGCTTTTGTTGTCATAATCATACGTAGTGGCCTCCTCAGAGGACTCTGCCCCTCTGCCCGACTGTCACACTAACATGCCTCTGTTCAGCTCACAGGGAGATAATCTGACCCTGCCCATCTGTGCATGGTGGCAAGAAAGAAGAAACTAACACATCCCCTCCCTGAGGCTGGTCATTCCAGGAGATGTTTTGCAAGACTGATTGCCCTTTTTACTTTACTTCATCACTGCCTCTCCCTCTCTATTCTGCCTCTTTAACTTAACTTCCTCATCATTTCTCTCTCTGGTTCTATAGAAGAACCTGGCATCTAGACCCAAACAAGATGGTTATTTTGAGACATTAGCCTGCCATCTTCTTGGTCAGCTGGCTTTCTGAATAAAGTCATATTCCTTGCCTCAGCATACTGTTTTATTTTACTGGCCTGTTGTGCAGTGAGCAGAGCAAGCTTGGACTTGGTAACAAAATATTTCCCCAGGAACTCAAAGCTGAAGCCTGGGTCAGCTTTCAGGGCCCAGAGAACACTCAGGACCATATTTTTGGTCCTGTGGGTCCCTGCTCTGCTGCCCCCTGCTCACTTTGGAAGGTTACTCCAGGCCTTGAGACGGTGTATGTCTGGGCCTCAGGTCTCAAGGTTGGTGTCCAGTGGAGAGGCAGCCTTGGTAAGTATGGTGAGGCTAGGTCCTGAGGACTGGCTGTCAGCTTCCATGCCTACCTGGCCAGATTTCCCTCTGAACACCCTTCTGAATTGGGGGTGTGGGACCAGCAGGGCCAGGAGAAGTCAAGAGTGGGAGAAACAGGAGCTGGAGAGTGGGCAGGGCCAGGAAGTGACCTGGTGAGAGTTGATCCTCACACTCACACAGCACTGGGTCTCCAACTACTGTGCTGGGTGACAGGACTGAACACAAGGAATCCATCACGTGTGGAGCTTGGCATTGGGTCATGGCTTGGGTTAAAGGGGCAGGTCCACCCTATTGGTGCCTTTCCCATCTGGTCTTGGTCTCTCCCCACTCCTGCTTTCTGAGCTCCAGTCATATCACAGATCTTTCAGTTCTGGGAAAGGGCTTCATGCTTCCCCGTACCTGGGCTTTCCCAAGACAGTTTTCCCTCCCATGAATATACACCCACAACCTTCACTGGGTTGCTGCCCACCTCTTCTGCAGGGAGAAGTCTCTGATGCTCACCCTGGGGCAGACTCGCCGTGGCACCCCGCAGTTCCCCTTTGCAGTATTCACTGCACTTAATGGCATAGACGAAGAGGACACTCCCTATTTTTGTGCCCAGCAGTCTATTTCATGTGTGTGGCTACAGTACCCTTATTTAATTTGGGGAGTACCACCTCTCCTTCACTCTAAACCTATGTGTTTTGGGAAAAATTGACCCTGGGCACCGAGAGTGGAATGTGTGACCTAGGCTAGACCAATCAGTATAGTCCATCCCTGTGGGCTTCAGTGATTGCTTTAGAAATGGGCAGGTGATCCAGTTAAGCCAATCAAGGCTAAAGACACTCAACCCCTGGACATTTGGATTTGGGGGGAGCACTGGTTCATTTCCACTAGCCTGAATCAGTGATGATATGAACCTGAGTGTTCCTGGACAACCATGAGTGAGAAGTGAACCAACCCAGAGGAAAGAGAGCCAGGAGATATTTCCTAGTGATGTTGCTGAAGCTCTGAATCAAATTGTATCTAAAGCCAACTCTATATTTCATATTTCAGTTGTTGCTCAGTTGCTAAGTTGTGTCCAACTCCTTGCGGCCCCATGTCCTTCACTATCTCCCTGAGTTTTCTCAAACTCATGTCCTTTGAATCAGTGATGCCATCCCACCTTCTCAGCCACTGTCACATCCTTATCTCCTACCCTCAACCTTTTCCAGCATTAGGGTCTTTTCCAACGAGCTGGTTCTTCACATCAGGTGGCCAAAGTATTGGAGCTTCAGCTTCAGCACCAGTCCTTCTAATGAATATTCAGGATTGATTTCCTTTAGGATTGAGTGGGTTGATCTCCTTGCTGTCCAAGAGATTCTCAAGAGTCTTCTCCAGCACCATAGTTTGAAAGTGTCAGTTGTTCAGTGTGCAGCCTTCTTTATTTATGGTCCGACTTTCACCTCTGTACATGACTACTAGAAAAACTGACTATACAGATCTTTGGAAACAGAGACTGTTTATGCTGGATATTCTGTCAGTTGCAATTGACATCATCTAATTAATAGCCCTGGTCTAAGTTGTCTTCCTTTTGCAGCGAGCACAGGCACTATATCTGTGTCCTGGGGCCTGGCTTAGTGCCTGGTCCATAGGAATGGTCAACAGATGAATCAGCCAATGAAGAGATGGGTCTCATCTCCCGGATCGCACCCTCTTCCTTTGAGACCGGGAAATGAGGCAAAGGTTGTAGTTCTTTCTGGGTGATGAACTTGTTACAGAGTCCCACTGGAACCAATTTTCTTTAGAGCTGAGAACTTCAACTACAAGGAAGCAGCCCCAAGTCATGACAAAAGGGTTGCTGGGAAAGACCAGTTGCTCAGATTTTCAGAGTGTCTAGGATTTCTTTGGCTTACCCTTCTGAGACCTCTTAGGAGTTCTCTGTAAATGTATACCTAGGTCTGCTTATATGAGTATAAAGTATCTAAAAAGATACACAAGAAGCTAAAAGAAATGGTTACCTGCAGAGAGTTGAGATGAGAATTGGCACAATGGAAGACAGGTGGGTGTAGGAATGAGAATTTTTATATTGTTTAAATTTTGGGCCATTTGAACGTGCTACCTTTAAAAAAATTAAATTAAAGGGAGAATATCCATGAGAGTGCAGAACCACTAGAAGCCATTATCAACACTTAACAGCTGGGGAGAGGGGCATTTATTTATTAGATCGTTTTTCAACTGGGGGAGCTGGTTTCATTGGGGGTGTCGCTGATAGATTAGGCAGGAGTGGTTTGCCCTGGTTGAGGAAAGGGAGATAGAGGAACAAAGCATTCAGGGGTCCCTCTGGTTGTATCACACATCTGACAAGGTGAGAGGGAGGAGAACTAGGCAGGTCAAGGGAGGGGTAAGACATTAAAGACCCTCCTTTCCAGGGGCCCACCTGTCCCTGGATGGACTTGACGGTTTCCAAGACTCCTCTTGGTGGCTCAGATGGTAAAGAATTCACCTGCAATGTGTGAGACTTGTGTTCGATCCCTGGGTTGGCAAGATCCCCTGGAGGAAGGCATGGCAACCCACTCCGCTATTCTTGCCCAGAGAATCCCCATGGACAGAGGTGCCTGGTGGGCTATATATAGTCCATGGGGTTGCAAAGAGTCTGACACGACTGAGCAACTACACACAGAGCACACAAGACTCCTCTTATTTAAAAAAAGTTTCTGACACCCCTCATCTGTGTATATGCAGGCACATCCCTTCAACTTTCCAAGCCTGTTTGTTGACCCATCTATAAAACAAAAGGGCTGGATTAATGACCTAGTCCCAAGTCCTTTCCAGGTCTGATGCTCTTTTGCTAAGATGATGATGTCTTCTCCCCCTGAGACCCCTGTTTGGAAAAGACACAGGGAACAACTTATGTACCTTCAGGACGTGCCAAGCTTAGACCCTGAGGAGAGCTTGGCTGATAGAGCTCCTGACAAGAGCAGTCGCAGTTCCTTCCCGTGTTTAAATGTTGCTCTTTGGAGTTAGGTGGACCAGCAGGTGGTGTCTCAGTTGACTCTGTAGTTGATGTGCTTCCTGCCCCATTTGCCCTGCACCCTGGGGGCTCCTTTGCGGCCCTCCTGATGCCTGTGCCCCCCGCTGGCCACTGGCCAGTGGGCTTCTGCAGAGCTGAAAGCCTGTGCCAGTGACCGTGACCTTGGAAAGGCTGCTGGCTGTCGCCTCTGAGAGAGCCCCTGTGAGAATGGGAAGGCCCTCATCTTGGGAGCCCCGTGGTACAGTTGCTGTGGTCATCAGTGGTCAGGGGGCAGCAAGGCAGCGGCGTGGTGGGCGATGGGCGGCATTTGGTGATGACTGGAAGAAGTCCGACCTGGTGTGGGGGGATGGTGGAGCGCCCAGGCTGGTCTGTGGGGCTGGAGGAAGGGTGTCCCTCAGGAACAGGCTCTGCTGAGGGGCAGGAAGCCAGGTGGCCCAGTGGGAATGTTCACAGGGGGCTCAGCTTTAGATTTTGATACTACAGCAAATGAGACAGTCAACTCAGGGACCGAGTTAGAGTGACAGGACTGAAAGCTGCTTGTCACATCACGCCAAACAGGCAGCTCCTGGCATCCAGCCCTTATGGTAAGAACAGCAGCAGCCGCTCACAGAGGGATGGAGAGAGAGGGGGCAAGGGTGCTACTCAAGCCCTATGGACCCTGCTGCCTGTAATGAACTGTAAAAGACGAGAATACAGATACACAGTTTATACACTGCCTATATGTCACTTTTCTTTAATTTTTATTGCAGTATAGTTTATACTCCAATAATCTATAACTGGGAGTTATATATATATAGATAGATAGATAGATAACTGTAAACTAACTGGGAGTTTACAATGGTGTGTTAACTTTTACTGTACAGCAAAATGAATCAGCCATACATATACATGTATCTCCTCCCTTTTGGACCTCCTTCCCACTCGGGGCACTCAGTGTATTAAATAGAGTTACCTGTGCTACACAGGTATGCTCTCATTAGTTACCTATTTTCTACACAGCATCGGTAGCGTATATGTGTCAATCCCAGTCTCCCAATTCCTCCCATCCGCTCCCTTCCTCCTTGGTCTCTATATATTTGTTTTCTATGTCTGTGTCTTTTTCTGCTTTGCAAATATATGTCATTAAATTCTGTGAGTATTACATGGCTTGGGCTTTGGTTTCAGTAATTTGTTCAATGGAATCATTTAAACAATATCAGTACTTCTGTGACTTTGTTTTGAGGCTTCGTTTTCTCATGAGGAGTCACAGCGTATGGAGGGGGACCAGGCTCATTTTCCCGGAGGCCCCCTGGGTGGCGGGCTCATGGTTGCCCAGGGAGCAAACAGGGAACTGGGGCAGCAGCTGAAGAGCTGACTCAGCTGGCTTCTGCCCTCCGTCTCTGCTCCAGGCCTAGATGGGTTTAGGCTTTGAAGTTAACCAAATTTGGGTTGAAATCTCAATTTAACAATTTAGCTGAGGTGGGCAATTTTCTGGAGAAAAGAAATTATTAAATTTAATACATGAAGTAATAAAAATGTGTATGAACCACTATTTTAGTCTCTTCTGTGTACTTTCCTGTACGTTTGAAATATTTCATAATTAAATATATTTTAAAATGCTAATAATGATAAACAAATACAGACTCTTCATCCCATTCCTTTAGGGAAGAAACTGGTCACTCTCATCAATAGTTCATACCATTACATAAATTGATGCAATCTTGCGAAAGGGTAATTTGACAATACCATCAAAATTTAAAATGTGCTAATTTGATCAAGAAATCCTTTTTTTTCCCTTTCTTAAAGCCACCATCATTTAATCTCACAATTTTATGGACTATGAATTCAGACAGGGCTTGCCTAGGCAAATCATTTGTTCCACATCAACTGTGGTCATTTGCTAGGCTTTAGATGGCAGAGGGGCTTATTAGGATGATTTAAGATAACTTCCCTGAGAAGGAAAGGCTTGGCTCCACTGGCGTCATCAACAAGAAGGTCTATACAGAGTCTCTTTGGCAGGTGGATCGATCTTAGATTAGCTGGATTTTTATTTGATGGACTGTTAACATGACCTGGCTGCTCAAAATCCGGTCCATAGACCAGCACTACAGATGTCACCTGAAAGTTTCTTAGAAATGCAGAATCTGACCAGAATTTCCATTTTTAATAATCTGTAGGAAGTATTGCATACTAGTATGTGTACAGGTATCTCTACAAAGATATTGCTTGAAGGACTGTTTTAACAGAAAAATGATGAAACAGAAATCTCCATAAACAGAAAAATAGTTAAATCTTAGAACATTCATACATGGACTATCACAGAGCCATTGTAAATGAGCTAAATCCATGCATACTGGTCTGGAAAGATATCTTCAGTTAAGTTCAGTTCAGTTGCTCAGTCATGTTCTACTCTGCGAGCCCATGAACTGCAGCATGCCTGGCCTCCCTGCCACCAACTCTCGGAGTCTACCCAAATTCTTGTCCATTGAGTCGGTGATGCCATCCAACCATCTCACCCTCTGTCATCCCTTCTCCTCTTGCCTTCAATCTTTCCCAGCATCAGGGTCTTTTCAAATGAGTCAGTTCTTCGCATGAGGTAGCCAAAGTATTGGAATTTCAGCTTCAACATCAGTCCTTCCAATGAACACCCAGGACTGATCTCCTTTAGGATGGACTGGTTGGATGTCCTTGCAGTCCAAGGGACTCTCAAGAGTCTTTTCCAACACCATAGTTCAAAAGCATCAATTCTTCGGTGCTCAGCTTTCTTTATGGTCCAACTCTCACATCCATACATGACCCCTGGAAAAACCATAGCCTTGACTAGATGGACCTTTGTTGGCAAAGTAATGTCTTTGGAAAGATATCTATGATATACTATTTGGTTAAGCCCCCTCCCCTCAAAGATTCAAACAAATAGCAGGATAATATACCTATGTATCAGTACTCCATTTTTGTTAAGAAAAAAATTCAGGAAATATCTCTACCATCCATCCATCCAAAAGTTCAGAAGGATGGACAGCAAATGAATAATATTTACCTTTGGGGGTAGCGGAGATATTTTTGCATTTTTATACATTGTATTTTGATGCATAAAAAAGTAAGAGTATAAAAAATTATTTATTTTGTTTTGCTTTCTGTATATTTAAATGAAAAAAAAAAAAAGCCTTAAAATAAAACCAAATCACTGTATTCTGGGAACATCTGTGCTGAACAATCAGGCTTAAAGGCCCTGAAGATAAGATTTCCTGGTCTCAGAAGGCCCGTCAGCACAAACTGGCTCACCCTTGCAATTTCCTCAATCGCCTCCACCAAGCCTGTCATCTTTCTTTCCCATCTTTTGTTGTGAGGAGTCATTTCATTGCTCCCCTTTACCTTTAGGTCCAATTATATTCCTTGAAGTGCTCAAGGAGTTGAATTTTGAAGTGAATCAGTTAAAGTGTTCCACTTTTCAGGTGGGTTCACAAGCTCAGATTACACATGCTTCCGTGTAGAAAGGGTTGTGAAACTTCCTGTGTGAGGCTGCTCAACTGCTTGAGCTTGTCCTTTTCTCCTAAGAACGAAGGCAGGTGGTTTAGACTAGGGAGGATTTCTATTTTCAGCCAGAGAAAAAACATTTAGTTTCACCACTACAAGGGATCTTTAAACACAGAAGGTGGATTTTGATGAAAAATTGAAATGCCTCATATTTAGGAAAGTTCTTCCGGGTGCTTTTCCAGAGACCAAAGTCCAACAACAACAAAATGAGATTCAGTCCTCAGTGCAGGTCTGCCCCCTGGGGGCTAGATTCTCAATTTATTAAGGCCACTAAGTCAGCTTTAAAGAAGTTTTCACAGCTTGTTGTGATCCACACAAAGGTTTTAGTCAGTGAAGCAGAAGTAGATGTTTTTCTGGAATCCTCTTGCTTTTTCTACGATCCAATGGGTGTTTACAATTTGATCTCCGGTTCCTCTGCCTTTTCTAAATCCAGCTTGTACTGGTTCAGTTTTTGGTTTCCCAAAATTGGGAAAGGAGTTCGTCAAGGCTGTATATTGTCAGCCTGCTTCTTTAACTTATATGCAGAGTACATCATGAGAAATGTTGGGCTGGAAGAAGCACAAGCTGGAATCAAGATTGCCAGGAGAAATATCAATAACTTCAGATATGCAGAGGACACCATCCTTATGGCAGAAAGTGAAGAGGAACTAAAGAGCCTCTTGATGAAAGTGAAAGAGGAGAGTGAAAAAGGTGGCTTAAAGCTCAACATTCAAAAAACAAATATCATGGTATTCGGTCCCATCACTTCATGGCAAATAGATGGGGAAACAGTGGAAACAGTGACAGACTTTATCTTCTCTCCAAAATCACCATGGATGGTGACTGCAGCCATGAAATCAAAAGATGCTTGTTCTTTGGAAGAAAAGCAATAACCAACCTAGACAGCATATTAAAAGGCAGAGACGTTATTTTGTTGACAAAGGTCCATGTAGTCAAAACTATGGTTTTTCCAGTAGTCATGTATGGATGTGAGAGTTGGATCATAAAGAAGGCTGAGCACTGAAGAAATGACACTTTCAAACTATTGTGCTGAAGAAGACTCTTGAGAATCCCTTGGACACCAAGGAGATCCAACCAGTCCATCCTAAAGGAAATCAGTCCTGAATATTCACTGGAAGAACTGATGCTGAAGCTGAAGGTGCAATACTTTGGCCACCCGATGTGAAGAGCTGATTCATTTTAAGGGACTCTGATGCTGGGAAAGATTGAAGGCAGGAGGAGAAGGGGACGACAGAGGATGAGACGGTTGGATGGCATCACTGACTCAATGGAGATGAATTTGAGTAAACTCTGGGAGATGGTGATGGACAGGGAGGCCTGGCGTGCTACAGTCCACGGGGTTGCAAAGAATCGGACATGACTTAGTGACTGAACACCAACCAAGCGATGTTGTTTAGTTGCTAAGTCAGGTCTGACTCCTTTGTGACCCCGTGGACTGTAGCCCACCAGGCTCCTCTGTCCATGTGATTTCCCAGGCAAGAATACTGGAGTGGGTTGCTATTTACTATTCCAGGGGACCTTCCCCACCCAGGGATGGACCCTGTGTCTCCTGCATTTGCAGGCGGATCCTTTACTACTGAGCCACCAGAGAAGCCCTACTCAGATGGGTCTTTTAAAATCCGTAAGTCCCTGGAGAAAAATTTGTCCCTTTCTTGTCCACTGTCACAGCTGTAGCCATGTGAAGGCTTCTTTGGGACTTCCTTCCTTTGCTGGTCCAGGTCTTGGGGGTGGCTGGTGCTGGGCTCAGATTGTGGGCTGATGACTGGACAGCTGACCCGAAGTTGCAGCAGGAATTTTAGACCATGAAAGGGGAAGTTTAACGGAGTGTTTTCCTTTCTCCCTCCGGGGGAGCAGGGCGTGTTTCTAGCACAAGTACTGACACATGGGTTAGCAGTTTCCATTTTCGTCACGTTAGAATCAATGATGAGCAAACGTGGGGATGTCCAGCGGTGAATTTCACGCAGTGGGGCAATCATTGCCTTGTACCAGCTCTGCCTTTAGATGTCCACACTTGGATGTTTAGAATTGGCCAGTCGAAGACACTTAACGTAAGAGACCCGTTATCACGATTCCTTAGGAAGTGATCCGTGTGTTACCAACTTGACTCCCGACTGAAAACTGGCACCCCTCTTACCAAAGACCTGGCCCAGTGCAGGAGGGCACTTGAGGTGAAAAGTGCCTGTGCTTTGATGCTCCCTTTAAATGAGTTGCTTCGGGTCTCCTGCTATAAGGCAAGCTTGGGGGTACTAAGACACGTTTAAGGCAAAATGGAGAATGCTGAAGGGGGAGTTATCTTTCAGGGATGCATTCACATTTACTAAGCATTTACTAAGTGCCAGGCACCACGTTAAATGCTTTACATGGGTCACCTTATTCACCTCCTCCCCACAATTCTGCAATGTCAGCATTCATACCATCCCTGCTGCACAAGTTGGGGAGAAGGGGCTCGGGATGGATAAGTGACCTGCCGATGACCATGTCCCCTGTGAGCTCAGAGCCAGGATTCAAGCCAGGCCGTCTGCCTCCAGGTCTGTGCTCCTCACCTCACCCGCTCCAGCTGCTCGTTTATGGCACTAAAGGCTGATGACCAGGGCCAAGGCAAGGAGGGCCACGGAGCCCCTTCGCTGAGGACAGGGTGCTGAGCCATATGCGTACCTGCGACATCCATGCCTTCCAGGTGGGGCCATACAAATTTTTTCCTTCTCATTTCTTGGCTTTATTGGACCATGGATATTTCAGAATAAACGTGCTGGTAATTAAATGTCTTAAGATCTGCCATAGAAGCTGAGTGGAAAGAAGCCCAAGTGGTCTTTTTTTTTTTTTTTAAAGGAATATAAAACTATTTATTGACCACTGTTCACCAGTATTTACAATAAAGTAAACAATATACAATTGAATAACATTCTGATTACTACAAAGTTTTTGTTTTTCTTGGCTTCTGCTGAACTAGTAACCCAAAATACTGAGAAAAATTGAGCCTTCATGTAAGGAATGGATTGGAGTCAAGTCTGAAAAAACATACAGGTCAAGCGTAGATTAGAAAAAGTTTGTTCACTCATTTATTCCTGTAGACTGTAAATTGCCAATATTTTAAAACTATCTGATTAGGTTTCCATGAACAAATCTGAGATATCCCATATATCACAACCTTTCATAAATATAGAACAGAGACTTCATTTCTTGTAACACAATGGTTCACCAAAAGGAATCATCAAGTGTCCATTTAACTTAGTTTTGCTTTGCTGTATTATATACCAGAATTTTTCTACTTTTTTCATTTGGTTGGGAAGGTTGTTGATAGTAATAAAAATTTTCCTTGCAGGGTTTCTGCATAAAAAACTGCATTTACATGCAGATATGGATGCAGATTCTGATAGGGATGCTTTAAAAAATTACCCAATTTAAACTGCTTAATTTGTCTAATTAATTATAAAATTATTTAATTTGAAAGGTTAAGACTTAACTTTTCAATCTAAGTTGAAGTTATTTATTATATTGCTCAAAATGATGTTATTCCAGAACATGGGCTTATCCATGGTTATGAAAGGCTGTTGTTTAAATATATTTACCAAAACAAAAACCACAACAAAAAATTAACTCCCAAACCATTTACATATGTCTTTTATGTATACACATACAAAAAACTTAGAATGGTCCTCAGGCATATATGAGTTAAATGCAAATTCTAAATTCTGATTGAGTAATGACTATGGAGATTTCCTCCAACATTTAGAAAAACTGTTCTCTAATGCTGAGGAAATAATATACCATAGTATCAAATTCTTTCCTGCTGAAGGAAGCAACTACAGAAAGCTTTTATTTGTTCAAAATAACCAGTGCTACAGATGGAGAAAGAAACCCCAAAAAACCCAATGTAACTTCCCCAATACTACTTCAAAACAAACATATCAAACCTGATTTTCATTAGAATGTAGTTATTTCTTCACACTAATAAATCAAAAAACCAAGACCCACATTTTATATATATATATATAAATATATGTAAAAGGCAATGCAAACAATTATTGAGCCTCATCTTCTGGACAAGAATGCCAAGTTAGTCTCTCTTCATAAAAAGCAATTACAATTTGAGGACACTTCATATTTGCCTCTTTTGCCAGCACCAAGTCTGCCTCATCAGAATCTTTCCATTTCATGAGGAACATTAATTCTCCACTGCTGTCTGTGGCACCAATTATCTGTTCTGGATCAAGACCTCTGGCAAAACCTCTTGGTTTATCAGCAGCATCTCTTTTCTTCTTTGATTTGCTATCATCAGATTCACTGTCAGACAGAGATTTTCTTTTTGTTCCATCTTTTTCTTTACCAGCTTTTTGAGAATTAAGAAACGCTTCAATTAACTCTGGACAATCTAAATTTTCTTCAGGTTCCCAAGTATTGTCTGCATCTGTAAATCCCTTCCACTTCAAGAAATACTCCACCTTCCCGTTCACTACACGGCGGTCCAATACTTTTTTTACAACAAATTCTTCAGGTTCTGCCTCTTCAACTTTTTTACTCTTTCCATTTTGTTTCTTTCCCATTTTTTGCAATGTAGTTTTATTGGAGGCCATTTTTTATTGAAGACTTGAAGAGCTATTATTCACCGCCTCTGAGCTGCTCCGGGTCCCGGGTCTGCGGCATCTCCGGCCCTGCGCGCCTCAAGCTCCAGTCACATCCGAGGGGCCCAAGTGGTCTTCAGGCCATAGCCCACTATGGGATGAAACCAAGAGAAGGGACTGGGAAGTTTCCAGATGCTGAGGCCGTAGACACTTACAAGAGGATATGCCTCCATCACTGGGAAGAATCTTGTTTAAGCCTCTACCATTTATAAAAATGTAAAAATAAAGCATGATATTCTTTGAGAGTCATAATTTCCCCTACACATCTTGTGGATATCAATTTAAAAAGAAAAATCCTGAATGTATGTATGAATTTTTAAAAAAATTTGTAATGTATATTAAAAAATTATTTTATTTGAAGGATAATTACTTTACAATATTGTGATGGTTCTTGCCATACATCAACATGAATTGACCACAGGTATACCAGTGTTTCCCCCTCCCATCTCCCTCCTCACCCCATCCCTCTGGGTTGTCCCAGAGCACTGGCTCTGGGTGCCCTAATTCATGGGCAGAGCTTGTGCTGGTCATCTATATTACATATGGTAATATACATGTTTCAAAGCTATTCTCTCAAATTATCCCACCCTTGCCTTCTCCCACTGAGTCCAAGGCTGTTCTTTACATCTGTGTCTCCTTTGCTGCCCTGCATGTAGGATCGTCAGTACCATCTCTCTAAATTTCATATATATGCATTAATATGCAGTATTTTTCTTTCTCTTTTTGACTTAGTTCACTCTGTATAAAAGGCTCCAGGTTCATCCACCTCATTAGAACTGACTCAAATGTGTTCCTTTTTATAGCTGAGCAATATTTCATTGCGTATATGTACTTCAACTTCCTTTTCCATTCATCTACCAACGGACATATTGGTTGTGTCCATGTCCTAGCTATTGTAAATAGTGCTGAGCTGAACAGTGGGGTGCATGTGTCTCCTTCAATTCTGGTTTCCTCGGGGTATATGCCCAGCAGTGGGACTGCTGGGTTGTATGGCAGTTCTATTCCCAGTTTTTTAAGAATCTCCACACTGTTCTCCATCGTGGCTGTTTTATGTATGAATCTTGAATGTATGTAGTTTCTCTATTGACTTAAAATTGCCTTTCTTATACTTTCTAGAGTCCTGTTTTCTACCTCATATTACTAGTGAGGGCTGTTCTTCGCAATGGAAGATGGTGCCAGTGACTCCCTTTCTGGAGGGCTGCATCTCTGAGATGCTTCTTCTAGTAGGGAAAGACCTGCACGGTCCAAATTTGGAGGTTGCTGTTCTTTCCTGTATAATGCAAATGAGTCCTTATGAGTCTCAAGCCTCAGACTCAGCATTGACCCCACGCTGCTCCTAGGTACTGATGGAAACACTGGTGACAGTACACTCTGAACCCTAAATGAAATAAGTACTTTAAAACGCTTACATCATGAAATGAGATTCGTGAAAATTTAATCCTGGGACATTAAAAATCACTTAGTATAGCCTCATATAAAAATACTGGCAGGGAGAGCTTTTAGCAAATAATTTAAACAGGTGATAATACTAAAGTCCAAAGAGGAATGTGACATGCTGAAGGTCGTTATCACTGCTAGTAGACTGTCAACTCAGGCCTCACACTGAGATAGCTGGGAGTGTTTTGTTTTAAATAATGATGCTTGGGCCTTAACTTCAAGACAAATTAATCAGAGTTTCTGGGCCTAGGGCCATGTCCTGACACTTTTTAAAGCTCACCAGGCAACTCAGTTGAAGCCAAAGTTGAGAACCACTGAACCAGACAAGAATCGGGGCCCTAATATTCTCCCAGGGTTATCACATTCAGGGCAGGCTCTCATTCCTCACCCCCGAGCCTTTGGAAGACTTGACTAATGGAATCTGGAACTCTCGCTGCATCTAACCTGGCTCCCTTCTCATTAGAGCCTACCACCTGTCCCTCAGCACTGGGAGACAGCCTGAAGCCCAGTACCCCTGGGCACCGTACCTTGCTTCCTCTAGACAAAGTCATGGAAATGTCTTCAAGTATTATTCTGGTAAAGCTGGGAGTGTATATTCTTATAGTCTAGTGTATTTATCAGCTAGTCTACCAGGGCACTGCTGGGGAATACCAGGGTGAAAGCCCTGAGTTACTCAACTGAGGTTGCAGCTCATCCTGCAGAAAGCAACTTCTCCTTTCCCTTACACACAGATGCAGAGTCGAGTGGACCAAGGTTTGGATCCTACTCTGCTATTTACAACCTAAGTGATTTGGGGCCAGTTCTCTGTGCCTTGGTTTCCTCATCTATAAATAAGAATAAAGATAAAACTATTTCTAGAGTCCAGCCTTCTTGCCTCTCCTCTGGTTTCGATCTCTAGCAAAACTGAAGGCCAGCGGTCTTTTCCAGTCTTCTTTATCTGTTTGAATCTCAATCCTCTCAGGCCCCTGACAATAACTTGTTTGGACGAATAAATCCTTGAGAAGAAAGGCCTTGCTCATTAATATTTAGAGTTCCTCTAAATGGTCTTCTGAAGACAATGACTACATTACAAAACATCTTTTCATGGGGTACTTTGTATTCTTCTAGCTAGACATGGACTCTGTAGTCTCCTAACAACTTGGATTTTATCAGAATCTCTTCTATTCAAATCTGAGAGTAAAGGGTGTAGATACTGACCGGATGCAAGAACAGCAGTCCAGCAGCCTGGGTCATCACCCAGAGCCCCGAGTCTATGTCGTGCACAGAAACCATCTTGCTTCTGGTTGGAACCAGAGTCGGCTAGATCTGTGAGGCCAGCCAACCCCAGAGCTCTCTCCCTATCATTTTTTTTTGGATGGACTGTAAGTTCCTTCCAGGCTCTCATCTCAACACTGCTCAGCATCTCTAGCCATCCCCTGCCCCCACCTCCCACTACTCTTGCCTCTTGGCCAACTCCATTTCCCATGCCTTCTGGAACGTCAATTTCGTGGTGAAATCCCCACGCTCTCATCCTGTCTTAACAAACATGGCTTTCTTGGGATGCTTCCCTGAGGTCCTTTCATTCTAAAAGTTTGAGATGTTACTCTTCTCTGCCTGAGTTCAGATGAGGATGTGCAGTCTTCCTGGAGGGACAGGAAAGAGGAATCGTGAACAAAAGCACCACATACAAAGTGTGTGCCACCTGGAAAGAGTGTTCGTCATCTTCTCCCTCGACTGCTTCTTCCAGTCTGTTCCATTTGTGTCCCACGGGACTACATGCGACAGGTTCTGAATTCAATCCTACCTCCCGGTGCAGTCTCAGCTCTTACTACCATTCTCCCACACTTACGGTATAAACCAAGCCAAGGAAATCGACTTCTAGTTCTTTGAAGGCAACTTAATCATCTAAAAGAAGGAAGAGCCTCCTTCCCCCGGTCAGATTTTAATGCCCGTGCTGCGTAAGCACCCTGACGACTTCTGAGAGCGCTCAAGGTCTCAGCAGTTGGGGGTTCACTTCTCTCCACCACTGGCCAAAAGCTCCAAGAGGATTCAGATCATGTGTTTTTGAAACCCCATTTCTCTGACCCCAGAATGTGGGCTCTCCCCACAACACAAACCCCACCTCCCAATGCATGGCTAACACAGCACTGTATTCTGAGGGGAACAGTATTCTAGAGTCCCAAGTTGGAAGGAAACTCACGTGTCATTCAATGCAACTCTCATTTTAAATTTGAAGCCCAAGACGTGGTGGCTTACCCATGGTGCTCCAGGAAGTCAGTGGAACAACCGTCCAGATAGTTTTCCCTGAACTGCCAGATCATTCAAAACTGTGAAGAGCTTGAGATCTAATCTCCAAGATGGATATACAACAAGCACACAGAAAATTAAAATACAAGGCATTACATGAGAAATTAAAGTTTGAGAGCAGGTGGGAGGGGGAGAAATCACACCTTTAGCCTGGGCTGAGGTGCGGAGAGGGACGTGATTGAGAGTATGCAACGGCTCTGTCTTTTTGGTCTTAGGACCCTTTTCCTGCTTTAAAAATTATTGCAAACCCTGAAGAGCTTGTTCTATTTGTGGTTATATCTATTGATATTTACATTAGAAGTTAATACTGAGAACATGAAAAACTACTTCGTTAACTTAAATCCATTACAAATCACTTGTTCAAATCACTATTAGTGTCACCGGGAATGTCTCATGCTCAGAGTGGTGGACACAAGTTTTCCAAAATTCTAATTTTTGCTTGAAGACTTACATTTTATCATTGGCAACACATACTATCAGTTATTTTCCTGGAGGTGGCACACTTTGTTAATTTTTGAGAAAATGTATGCTAAATAAGTCTGAATACCCATAGTTTGTCAGTTGTTCTTTCAAGCAAAAATGGATTCCATGAAAAAAGTGGTGTGTTCAGCTCACAACTCAACTGCACAGGTGCTTTTTGTGTGCCCGCCTCCCACTTCAGTTCAGTTGCTCGGTCATGTCTGACTCCCTGTGACACCATGGACTGCCCCATGCCAGGTTTCCCCGTCCATCACCAAATCCCAGAGTTTGCTCAAACTCATGTCCATCGAGTTGGTGATGCCATCCAACCATCTAATCCTCTGTCGTCCCCTTCTCCTCCTGCCTTCAATCTTTCCCAGCATCAGGGTCTTTTCAAATGAGTCAGTTCTTCCCATCAGGTGGCCAAAGTATTGGAGCTTCAGCTTCAGCATCAGTCCTTGTAATGAATATTCAGGGTTGATTTCCTTTAGGACTGACTGGTTTGACTCCTTGCAGTCCAAGGGACTCTCAAGAGTATTCTCCAACACCACAGTTCAAAAGCATTAATTCTTCGGTGCTCAGCTTTCTTTATAGTCCAACTCTCACATCCATACATGACTACTGGTAAAACCATGGCTTTGAATAGACAGACCTTTGTTGGCAAACTAACGTTACTGCTTTTTAATATGTTGTCTAGGCTGGTCATAACTTTTCTTCCAAGAAACAAGTGTCTTTTTTTAATTTCATGGCTGCAGTTACCATCTGCAGTGATTTTGGAGCCCAAGTAAAGAAAGTCTGTCACTGTTTCCCCATCTATTTGCCATGAAGTGATAGGACAGAATGCCATAATCTTAGTTTTCTGAATGTTGAGCTTTAAGCCAGGTTTTTCACTCTCCTCTTTCACTTTCATCAAGAGGCTTTTTAGTTCTTCTTCACTTTCTGCTATAAGGGTGGTGTCATTTGTACATCTGAGGTTATTGATATTTCTCCCAGCCATCTTGATTCCACCTTGTGCCTCTTCCTTTCCAGCATCTCATGATGTACTCTGTATGTAAGTTAAACAAACAGGGTGACAATATACAGCCTTGACATATTCCTTTCCCAATGTGGAACCAGTCCATTGTTCCATGTTGGATTCTAGCTGTTGCTTCTTGACCTGCATACAGATTTCTCAGGAAGCAGGTAAGGTGGTCTGGTATTCACATCGTTTTAAGAATTTTCGTTTGTTGTGATTCACACAGTCAAAGTCTTCGGCCTAGTCAATAAAGCAGAAGTAGATGCTTTTCTGGAACTCTCTTGCTTTTCAATGATCCAGTGGATGTGGGCAATTTGATCTCTGGTTCCTCTGCCTCTGCACCACAGTATAAATGTCAACAAAGTGAAAAATGTAAAAAAGCACTAATGTCTTAGTGTTACAAAAATAGGGTTGACCATGTGGACCCTCTGAAAGACTCCAGGGGACTTCTCTGAGAGTGGAAAACACCCTGAAAACCACTGATGTACAAGATACAGACTTCAAGGAATGAGTCGGATTTTGATAGAATGAGATGAGGGTGAGCAGGAACATTAAGACAGCACAACATGAAGTGGTCTAAGGAACAGTGGTTGCACTGTAGATCTGGTTGGAAGAGGAGGGAAGCAGAGGCAGAAGCCAAAAAGATTCTGTGAAAGGCCTGGGAGGCCTTTATGATGCTCAAATAGGTTTAAAGCAGGCAGGAAGAGAAGGCTAGAGTGAGTGGGTGTTTTTGAAAGTTATTTCAACTTACATGAAAATAAAGCTAGACATGTTTATATCTACCAGTAATAAAATGACAGCAGCACAGGTTTTCACAGATTGAATGTTAGGGAGTGAATAAACATGTGATCAAATGCTTTACTGTAAGAAACATGTGGTACCAATTAATTTAGATAGAAGGGAGAATGAGAGCATTTATTAAGCACTTATTTTGAACTAAACACCATACTCTGTTGTCATTTTCACGTTATATAATTTAATCCTTACAACAAGCTTATAAAAGGGAAATCACCATTCACAAAGATGAGGCATAAAACCCTCAAGGTTAAGTAGCTTTCCAAGGGATATGACTTCCAACTCTGACTTTGTAACACTTCATATTGTCACCCATCTTTGGGGAAAGTCTGAAAACAAATTTAATTATCAACCATACCTATATATTCCATGCCACATTTTAAAATAGGGTGTATTTGGTGTCACAAACCCAAATAAAAATGTGATACAATGTAAAATCTCTAAAGAGATTGTATATTTTTAATTTTTTCTTTCCTTCCAGAATTACCTTAAACAATATGTAAAGCTAGTATGTTGGCTGATAAGAGATTTTGTTAAAAACCTAACAACTGAAAAAAAAAACAAACCAGCATTTGAGTTACTGTTATGCTTCATTACAATATTTGTTAGACCTAAGACCCCTCCCTCCTACATTTTAAAATATCAGGTAAGAAAAGGAGGGAAAACCATTACAAATCATGGTTTGATGCCATCTTCTTTGGCCCAAGAAAAGGAGGGTGTAATGGACACCAAGCACTGTGTCAGCGTGGCTCCTTCCTGCACTCAGACCTGTTCCTTTAGCTACCGCGCTCTCTTACGGTGCACGCGCGCGTGTGCGCGCGCACACACACACACACACACACACACACACGCTTACACAGGCACTCACGTACGGCACGCTTCTCTTCCTCAAAGCAAATAAACTTTTTGTTGACATGTTAAAGGAAATTATCACAATTATATCACATTAATCCTCATATGAATATTTTATTATAAAAACAAACAAAAAACATACCTAAATACAGAGTAAAGCTACTTATTTTTTGTTTACTTCTGGTCAAGATAAAGGTATGAGAGTACAACACAGTTCAAATAAAGTAGTGAAAGGCTGTCGCTGAGCCATGAGCAATGCTGGGATTCTTGGCCTCCAGAGGAAGGAATTCAATCCAGGGCTAGTCAGAGGCTTTGTGTAATAAAGTTTTACTAAAGCATAAAAGAGATAGAGAAGGCTTCTGACAAAGACATCAGAAGGGGGCAGAAAGAGTGCCCCTCTGCAGGTCTTTAGCCAGAAGTTACATAGCTGCTAGCAGTCTGCTAATTAGAGAAAGGAAATATCTCAAAGCTCAGAGACTGGCACCAGGCCCCTCACCCACAGCATGCATTTTGAGACAACACTGGCACAAGGTGAGTAGTCCCGGGCCAGTAAGTGATTGACATGAACCTTGAAGAAAGGCAGGTTTCCAAGCAAATACAGTCTCATTAACATAGCTTAAGAGAACACTTGCATGAGTAAAACATACTGGTTTGTCAAGTCTGAGTCTTAGGTGGAACCGACTAGACGACAGAGTCTAGGGTAAACACACAGTTCATTAACATAGCTTAAGACAAACATTTCCATAAGAAAAACCAGCATTGGTTAGCTCAGGGTTTGAGAAAGTTAAGTTCAGGTGGAACCAGGCATCGTCGACACTAACCACTTAAGAGAGAGAAACAATGACCCCTGCAGCCTGCTTCCTCTTTTTGGAGACCCCGGCCTCCCTGCCTGTTGCCCTCTCGGCAGCGACCTGGCCCGCCCTGGTGGCTCAGCTGGTAAAGAACTTGCCTGCCAATGCAGGAGGCTCACGAGGCTCGGGTTCGAGCTCTGGGTCGGGAAGATCACCTGAGAAGGAAAGGGCAACCTTATTCCAGTACTCTTGCCTGGAAAATCCCGTGGACAGAGGACCCTGAGTTCATGGGCTTGCAAAGACTCTGACACAACTGACCACATGCACAGATTTTTCATTTCTAGGCAAGATAAAGGTCTGAGAGTACAGCACAGCTCAGATAGTGGCCCCCTGGCTTGGTACCAACAGACACTTGCTGGGACTTTCCTGGTGGTCCAGTGGTCAAGAATCCATGCAATGCAGGAGACGCAGGCTTGATCCCTGATCCAGAAACTAAGAGCCCCATGTCGCCAAGCAACTAAGCCCGTTCATACAACTACTGAGCCAGCACTAGGACTCCACAACTAGAGAAACGAATGGGTTTGTTACATACTGTGTTCCAATAAAACTTTATTAAAAAAAAATAAGATACTTGAAGGTAGTAGACAATTATTATAAATACTGAAAACAAATGGGCAAAACATCTTGAACGTTTTATAGACTTTGCATTTGAAAATTACAATTGATTACAAGCTACACTTTTCTTCTACATTGACAGTAAAATAGCTGTGTTTTGGCTAATGAGTTACAACTGGTACTAGTCTACTCATTTGTATATAAACATATACTTTCTACATCTTCGATTAAAAATTATATAATATTAAAAAGCTTATAAAATAAAATTGCCAACAAAAATATGAACTCCTTTACACATTTCTGACATTGGGGAATTAATTATTAAATTATTATGTTATGGACTACTAAACATGGGCAATATATCTAAGTTTCAGAATAGTTATAGTGAAATAATAAAAGAAAAAAAATTCAAATCCATAATTTGGTAAATTTGCACATTTAAATTAAAAAAAAAATCATTATGACTAAATGTGCCAAATTCCATGAGGTCCTGAATGTGTGGCTCTTGCTGCTCTGCTACTTTTTGAAACAGGCAATTCAACCCAGATCCTCCTATGTTGCTGATAACATTTTAGGGGATAAAAAACTTTTACTGAAAGATAAGATCTGTAAACATATCCTTAATATAAAAATGTGAGCATCTGCCACAGTGAGTTGTATCCTATTGGAATACTAGACTTACTTTATACACATATGCAAAAGCGTCACGGTTAGGAGATGGATTTTAATGCCCAGATCTTTCTTTGCTTGAGTAAAATGGCTGGAACAGATTCAGTATAAGACTAAACAGACCACAACTATGCTTGGTTACTCCCTTTAAGCGAGCCTTGTGTCACACATCTGAACGGCATAATAGACACGTGTGTGAAGAGCGTTTGGCAAACTGAATCTCCCGATGAGGCTGGGAGCTGGTACTTTTGAGGTAACCGCTTTTCCAAATGTGCTGCTTTGTAGGGTTCCTCAAGTCTTAGTCACATCAAGGAGCCCAACAGGCTACCTGATGGTTCGGCTATGTTTTATTTCTCTTTTCATGTAGTTACCTAATAACATGATCAGTATGTCAACCTGATCCTACCAGAAAAATCAACAGGCTGTCTGAGAAAATATCTTACTTAGTGTTCTCTTTACTTAACGGAGTTTTAGGGCATTAAAGGCAAGAAGGTACTTGGAAAATGCAGCAATGATCTGTATCAGGATTTTTCCTTGTAGTTTTAGGTGCATCAAAAAAACCTTTTTTATATAGAAATGAATATTTGCTAAAATACAAAACTAGATACCTTTTGATGTCTAAATGAACAAAAGGAGGAGAAATAAGTTAGGAGGAGAAGTAAGTTAAAACTGGTAATATATACTTACTATTGTGCATAGAATTGCTTTGAATTTGGGAAGTAAGATCAGATACAGGCAGTGTTTTCACCTACAATTCACCCACACTCTTGAAAACCCTTAAATCAGTCACTGACTATATGGATTCTGTTGTGTCTAAATTATGATCTTTGCTAACAACAGATCTGACCAGAGCAGGTGATGTGTACCCCCTCAGTGACCTTGCAGGGCCAGCTTTATCCCCTTTAATTGTTATAATGAGGAATACGCATGCGAAGTGTACCGGCAGTCGGGAGTATGGCAATTACCAGTGAATGGCTATATATCTGTATGAAACTCCAGGAGACAGCCTAGCAAAGAAGTATTTGGATAACTTGTTAACCTTACTAAGTGAAATGCTCATGTACAAAAAGGAATAATTCCAAAATGTTAAAGCACATTATCTTCCCAAGTCCATTTGGTCCTTGAAAAATTTTACAGCCATTAAATGAAATTTTGTCTTTTCCAAAGGGCGTGATACCATGTATCTTAAACACTGTGGTGATTAATAGAGACTGCTCTCATGGATGCATCTGTTTGAATGTGGGAAGTCTGGATCCTTAGTGTTTACCACAAACCCAGCGAAGCTGATGATCGGTCTGCAGGTCAGTCAGTTCTTCAACAGTTCTCCAGCTGCACTGGCAGGCATATGCCCGTGTTCCTTTCTTCTTTACCAGCTTTGTTTTTAATTTGTGGAATTCTGGCATATTGTTCCTGTTGGTAAAACAAAAAGGCTTTAGTAAAATAGCTATGTTCAGTGCTTAATGACTAAAAAAAAGAAAAGAAGTTCTCATTGCTTTATTTTCCAGTCTTTACAACATCCAAACAGTAAACCACTCGGTGTTTTCACATGCAAAACAGAAGATACACTTTGGTGTTTTCTTTCTGAGCGTTTCAATATTTTAAAATGGTAATCCTCTAGGTCTGTTTATTAGGGATGCTGTAGAACACAGTGATGTAAAGAGCTGAAGAATCACTGATTTGTCCTATTAGAGACATATGATGCAAGAAGAGTGGAAAAGACGGTGGTTCATCTCTAACCTCAAACACTCACCCGTGCCATATTTTAAAAGCTTGCACATGGAAGGCATATAAGAGGCATAAAGGTAACAGGCTTCTGATATGTTAACTATGGAAATTTTTCATTAATAGAGAAAAAGTGCTTGTTATTTCTCTGTGTTGAATTCATATTGTATCTCATTTGTTTCAATTTGTTCTTATTCACTTATAGTATCAGAAAAAAAATAAATGCCTATCCTGAAATAAATGCCAATATCTAACATAATTGAGACAATGGGCAGAACTCATGAAAAATGATAACCACCTGACCTGGTGCAATTATAAAAAAGACTAAATTTAATTCACAGAAATTAACAGAAAATCAACTATGATTTTCACAGTTCATGTACTGAATTTATGTAACTATTCCATGGCAAAAGAAGATGAAAAAATTCAAAGTGGAGTGATGAAAAAATACATAGTAAAAATGATGAAACACAGTACAAGTATTTAAAAAAAAAAAAAAAGACTGCTGTTATCTGTCGTTACTGCAGCGGAAAGCAGGATACAAAGTGCCCTCTGGTGGCCAATGGGCACCACATTGGGTCCCGCGCAAAAATTCAGGCTCAGTTTTGACACTAACAAAAACCTGAGGGATTTTTCAAGGCCAAGGGTCTGACTTCAGGAAACCTGAGACTTTGACTAGCTGATAGGGGAAGAAATGAATAAGTTTTATGGGAAAGAGAGTAGCCGAACAAAACTAAATGTGTTTAGTTAAAACTAAATGGCTAAGTGAAGAAGTGTCCTTTATTCAATCTGTAATATATTTTGACAAACTTAACTTCTGATACTTGATTGGATTGAATCCTTACAGATTTCAGGAACAGGAATCACAAAAGCCAAGGAACTAATTAATTAATACATTTCAAGTAGTGCATTATTTTAAAAGCTTAGAAAGAAAATATCATTATTTTCCATAAAGGAAATACAATTTAATAGAAAAAAAAGAGCATTTTACTTAGCTATTATGGCTGGATGGTCAAGTATGGCTTATGCTTCTTTTAGAAAATTCTAGAACTTGTCAAAGCTAGGCTACACTTACTGCCCTCACTTGTAATATAAGGACAATGAAACAACTAAATGGGTTTTTACTGTATAACCAACATGCAGACTGGTACCACTGAAAACAAATGGCTTCCAGTGTTCTGCTGGGCATTTAGGGATACTCTTAGAACTTTTACTTTGCGCCTTCAGTCATCACTTACTTCTGGTTTCTCCAGTGATCACTGCCCTCCTCAAGTGTTTCATCTCCCCTCTACTTCTCTACTGTCAAGCAGATCACATCTTTTCACAAAATCAGGCAATGAGATGTGAAAAGGCTTCTGTTTCCTAGCTTTCCCCTCTGAACACAGCAGCATGTGACCACCTTCTACCCAGGCACAGAGGAGGCCTCCTCCTACCCACAGCTCACTTTTCATCAGCACTCTGCACCCCAAAGCCCCCAGGATCTTGCTACTCACATAACCTCCCCTTCCAATGTCTTCACTCCCCTCTGCAATAGAAACATTAAAGCATCTCCTATCTTTACTAAATGAGCCTCTGCATTCACTGACAGGCTTCCAAGTCATCTTTCTGGGTAACATCTTCCAGTCTTATGGTTCTGACTACCACTATACAGACATTTCCTATTTGAGCTTCAGAGCCACAGGTTCATCAATTCCCATAATGAATGTATAGACTCCTCCTTCAAAACTGTTCTTAAATTTTATCAGTGGGCTGTATCATGGCCCATGTTAGTAAACCAAGACAGAAATCCAGGACCCATCTGGGTGACATCTGTCTCTCATCTTCCACAGTCAGGATTATTAAATATATACTTAGTAAATAGATTACTAAGTCTAAAATAGCTCTTGAATCCATCTCTAGTCTACCCTTTCCACTGTCATAACTCAGATCCTCATTTCCTTCCCACTGGTATCCATTGCCTAAAAAAACGAAGTCCAAACTCCTCAGCACTACTTCTGTGCCTCTGCTCTTTTTGATCTCTTGCTCCTACTTCACCTCTTGCCAAGTTCTGCTCTTGTATCCAAAACCCCACCCAGTCCAAACTGCTTGTCAGCTGCCAAACACACCATGCGGTTTCTCCTGTGTCTTTAAAAGCATCTCCTAAAAGGATAGCAGTGCCCATCTGCCTTGCCAGGCAAACTCCTGGCTACCCTTCAAGGCTCTGAGGCTTTCTCTGACACCCCAGGGTGGGAGGCGTCCACCTTGCCCCGTGAAACTCCTCTTTCACATCTGTCTTACACATGCGATGTTATAAGTGTTTCTCCTTCTCAAAGCTGAGTGCTGCTTGAGGGCTGACACTGTCCTACTCGTCGTGTGAGCCTGGTATTGAACAATGCTACAGACTAGGTCCTAAAGAAAGCCCGATAAAAAGAAATGCTAGTAAGCTCTACAAAATATCATATCAATGATCTATATCCTGGTGGGGACTCATAGGCTCTCCTTTATTTGTTCCATTCCCTTACCTCCCAAACATATTCCCAAGCAACCCGAGGCCTGAGGTGATATTATCTACTGATTTCAATAACTACTTGTTATTCTTAAACACTGTATTCAGTATGTTGTGTAAAAATAAATCACAATAAACACTGTCTATTTTTAATAGTGTAATGAATCTTCTAGCTCTCACTATCTAGAAGTCTGCAGTTTTTAAAAACCAGGCTGCTCCTAGCTACGGGCTTCCTAGGTGGCGCTCGTGGCAAAGAACCTGCCTGTCGATGCAGGAGATGCAACACATGAGGGTCCAATCCCTGGCTTGGGGCAGTCTCCTGGAGTAAGAGATGGCGACTTGCTGCAGCCTTCTTGCCTGGAAAATTCTGTGGACAGAGGAGCCAGGTGGGCTACAGTCTATGGGGTCGCAAAGAGTGGGGCATGGCTGAGCGAGTAAGCACGACGGCAAACAGATCTACAGTGGACCGACTGCGACTGCTCTTGAGAACTCGCAAACACTGTAAGTTCCTCAAGGACAACTGAATCACCAATAAGCTTCCTTTGTGCCTGTGCTCACTGACGTTTTGATGGTATATGCATTCTATTGTACCAGTTTTATAAAAACTGATGGTTCACCTTAGTGAAATATGTGGACCATTACCCATGCATTGCATCAACTAGAAGAAAGTCTATAGCAGAGGTTTAGATGAGTCAGAAAAGATGAAATGAATCCGAAATTAAAAGCTAACTTTTCCAACAATGGGATTAAAAAGTGGACCAATACAAACCCAGGTCAGGAATAAGGGCTTCTGACCTGGATGTGGGGATTACACTAGGCTTTTTTGGGGTTGGGGACCATGAAATCTCTCAAATTGTAATTTTCCTATGTATTTACATATTTGAGTTTTTCTTTGCATATATGGAGAGGATTCAAAGTTTTCACAAGATTTTCAGAACACTTCTTGATGTGAAAAGTTTAAAAACTCTTATATTAACACTAGAGGAGACTCAGATTTTGCCGCTACAGAAGAAGTGTTGCAATAATTCTGATTACTTGTATCTGAGAATATAGCCTTTGTTTACACACAGGTTTGGGGGCTCCAAAATGTATGATATATGTACTTTACTAATTTTTAGCCCTTAATTTTTATTTGAAAATGTGAAGGTATAGCTCAAATATACTTTTATAACTTGAAAATATTAGGCATTCATGGGACTTCCCTGGTGGTCCTGTGGTTAAGACTCTGAGCTCCTAACACAGGGGGCTTGGGTTTGATCCCTGGTCAGGGAACTAGATCCCACATGTCACAAGGTACAGCCAAAAAAAAAAAAAAAAAAAGATTAGCCATTCAGTAAGTATTACAAAAACAAGAGCAAGACATAATCTCAATCACAAGGAGGGAGGCAGACATATACCAACCTAAGAGTTTTTCATCCTTTTATTACAGTTAAGTCTGTAACAGGTACAAAGTCCTGCGGACACACGAAAAAGGATGAATTTAATTCCAAGTTGAGAGAGTGGTAAGGGAACAATGGAAAATGAGCAATGAATTGTATTGAGGGACATGTAGGGTTTAGGTAGATAAAATGGTGGGAAGGTACCCCAAGAGGCGGAGAGTTTACACAAAGTTGCAGGGAATGGGAGCACTGAGTACTCTGACGTAACTATAACCCTGTAAAGGTGAAAACTGTATAGTGGAAAGACACACAAAGCTGGGTGACAGACGGATGGGGACTGAATCGTGGAGGGTCTCATATGCCATGCTAAGGAATTTGGACATTATTCTGTGAGCAGAGGGGTTTGGGGAAAGAGAACGGCATACTCAGAGTTATGCTTTAATTCTCAGCAAGAAGGGTGGTCTGGCAGAAGAGACTATACTCAGGAAAAAATAGTGAGGAGGCTACTTCTGAACTCTTATCCAGAAGTAACATGTCCTTAATTAGGCTGACAGCACAGATGGAAAGGAGATGATGCGAGAAATGTCAAAGAGTGCAGGTCGCACAATCTGGCCAAGGCCACCAAGCAGCGTCAAAGCACAGTGAGAAATGTAAAGGTGTACTGAGCACGTTTTTCACAGAGTGAAGCTTTTAGAAACATACCTGAAAAACAGGTAATCACAGGATTTGTCCCATCTGTAGTCATCGTAGCTTTCTACCCAGAAATCACAGGCTGTACAACGCAGATGGTCACATGCTCTGTTCAGAGAGAAATAACTGTAAGTTAGAAATGACTGGCAAGTTTATTTTATTTTATTGAACAGATTCTTTCATTTTTTTATTATTATTTATTTTTATTTTTTTGATTGGTAAGTTTAAATTTGAAAATTGGGACCGCCCTGGTGGTCCAGCGGCCAAGACTCCATGCTCCCAATACAGGGGGCCCAGTTCAATCTCTGGGCAGGAACTAGATCCCATGTGCTGCAGCTAAGACCTTGCGCAGCCAAATAAATAAATAAAATATTTAAAAATGTGAAAATCTGCTGATTTATTCATAGACTATACCATACATTACAGATTACTGAGTAAACAAAAGATGAATCTGATTATAAATTTTTATACTAATGGACCGATTACCTATTTGAATTTTTAGGTTAAATTTCTACATAAACCTACCTATTTTACTAAGATCTTACATACTGATATATATATGTACACATATATATTTACAGATTTAAAGAAAAAAACTGATGTGCAGGTCTTTTAGTTTTTAAATTCCACCTGAGGGAGAGAACTTTTTAAGTGTTTCCCTTTCTAATTAAAATTTCAGGATACTTCTATCACAGAATTGCCACATTGTATTGAAATGAATCTGCTTCTCCTGTAAGAGCTGGGACAACATCTTATTTGCTTCTGTTTTCCCACTACTTTGCATTAATATATTAATTCACTTAAGAAACATCTACTGAAAGCCCACTATGTGCTGGTGAGATTCTGTCCTCATAGAGCTTAGATGCTAATTCGAGAATAAACAATACTTATATATAACTAAATTACATACTATGTTAGATGATAAAAATGCTTTAAATAAAATAAAAAGTAGAGTCGAGTCAATAAAACTGGACGCACTGGGAGGAACTGTACTGTAACTTTCAATACAGCGGTCCGCACAGGCCGCACTGGGAAGGTGCGTCTATATAAGCGGTTTCCTTAGCTGAAGCGGTAGTTGTAAAGGAAGTGGGGTTAAGAGAAGGTTATATTTAAACAAGATGGGAGAAGAGCAGGCTTGTCTGTTGATGGCAGAGACGCAGTAAAGGGCCAAATGCTGCTGATGAAAGAGGACAGAACTGCTAAAACAATACTTAGCACGTAACAGGGAGCCAGTGACAACCTGAGGAACTGAAATGCCGAGCAAATCTCAAAATTCATGTACCATATGGTAACTTCAGGAGTAAAATGATAATACACAGTAAGAATTATGAATTGCTGCTGCAACAATTTGACTTGTATAATAACTACAATTTACTTTAAAGAAATCTCCATTGTTTGAAGTATTTTTAAACTAGAATCAATATAGATATTTGATCATCTAAAAATTAAAAGGAAATAAGCATTTTCTAAGATACCAAAAACAAAGTGAAAAGACCAGTAACAGACTGAAAGAAAACATCTTTAACACGTAATCAAATACTTATACTGACAAACGGTGCTTTCAAACAACAACAATGAAAAAAAACCTAAAATATACTCTCACTAATATAGGTAGCATAGATTAGTGGTTAAGAGTGTAGATAGGATTGCCTAGGTTCAAATGCTGACTCCCCAGCTGTGTAATTATAGTCAAGTAACTTTAACTTCTCTGTGACTCAGTCTCCTTATCTCTTAAACGGTGATAGTAATACTTACACGCTCACAATTAGGAGGAGCCAACCAAGCTAATACTGATACAGTGCTTCTAACAGTGCTTGGCACATAGCATTTGTTAAAGTTAAAACACTATATAAAGAATTAAAATTTAAAGCAACTATGGAATATATATTTAAACCAAATATGTTAGCAAAAATTAGCACTCTCAGACATTTCTGGTGGGTATGTGAACTTATTACCTTTTGGTAAAAAGGTAAAAATTAAAATTATACCTAGCTGTTGTGCCAGCAATCCCATTTTGGGGAATCTACAAATTAAAGTACCAGAATACAGGCATATATCTCAAGGATTTCTACTGCAGTATTGTTGAAATGAGAGAAAAACAGGATATCACCTGTATAGCTATCCAAGAGGGCAAAGACTGAATAACATTTATACCATGGAATATCAGGCAGTTGATAAACAGTGATAATTTCATTTACTTATGGACCTAAAGGTGCACAAAGGTAGGTGTACAATAACATATATAGCATGATTCTGTTTTTGTAAAAACTACTGCCCAGATTTTCCTGTACAGGTGTTTCTAAGTTTATAAAAACATTTTGCTGTTGTTCAGTCACTCAGTCCTGTCTGACTCTTTGCGACCCCATGGATTGCAGCGAGCCAAGTCCCCCTGTCCTTCACCATCTCCCAGTGCTTGCTCAAACCCATGTCCATTGAGTCAACGATGCCATCCAACCATCTCATCCTCTGTTGTCCCCTTCTCCTCCTGCCCTCAATCTTTCCCAGCATCAGGGTCTTTTCTAATGAGTCGGCTCAGGTGGCCAAAGTATTAAAGCTTCAGTTTCAGAATCAGTCGCTTCAATGAATAGTTAGGGTTGATTTCCTTTAGGATTGACTGGTTTGATCTCCTTGCTGTCCAAGGGACTCTCAAGAGTCTTCTCCAGCACTACAGCTGGAACGCATCAATTTTTCGGCACTCAGCCTTCTTTATGGTCCAATTTTCACATCTGTATGTGACTACTGGAAAAACCATAGCTTTGATTATATGGACTTCTGGTGGCAAAGGGATGTCTCTGCTTTTTAATATGCTGTCTAGGTTTGGAAGGAGAGTATTTTCTTTCTCCTTATACACTTTGACTTTTGTTTTTATTTTTTTCAATAAACATATACTTCTACAATTAAAAATAAAATCCATCATTATATTTTTTTCACTTATTTTCCTCTAAAATTCAGGTATGTCAACTTCAAAACTGCAAATATATTTTGGCCTGAAAGTTTGATAATGCTTTATATTTCTAAAATTATTAATTACAACAATAACTAAACATTTAAAATCTATTCAAGCTTGAAAAACAATTCCGTATTTTCTTTTGAACTGTTAGAAATCTATGAAATTGAATCTGTACATATGGAAATTCAACACACTTACATTTGTACACATCTGAAGTTGGGTTTTGAATGTACAGGTCAGGAAAATGCAAAATGATGGTTCCCAAAGCTGCTATAACTGGCTTTCTTATGCATATGTAGTTTATTACATGACTGCACAGAGTGTTAACTTTAATGCCTTAATACATACGTGCAATCTGGCTGAATTACTGCTGTTGTGGGAACTATAATTTAGAATTTCCTGACATTTTGTATGTGTAAAATTTCAACCATAATGTTAAATACAGCTTTTTAATTTAAAATTTAGTAGTTTATTCAAATCTATTCACACTACCACACTTTCCTACAAACACTGTCCTCTGAGAAACATAAAACTAACTTGCAGCTAAGAAATCATTCTGCTGCTACGATTCACTCTATTAGATCATAATTAGTACCAGTCTATGGAATACTCCAGTCTTGCAAGTAGTTTAAAAAATGAGCAGAGTAAAACTCAGTTTGGCTTGAAGATGACGCTTTGGTTTTATCTATACCTTATCAACACCATCATGCTTTGCTATTACTCTTCCTCCTTTCCACCAGCTGGGTAAGAGACTCAAATCTTTACACTCCAAAATCCTTCAGGATTGCTCTCAAACCTGAGCTTTATTTAAAAGCAAACAGATATAACACATGAGAAATAGGTAGAGTAGACCTTCCTTTAAACTCTCAGCATGTATATCAGTGCTTATTTTCAGAGCTTAAATATGTTTTTCTTTCCTAACTATATATAAAAGAATATCTAACTTAAAGTCATGGTTCCAATTAAAGATAACTGTCAGGTCTTTCCTTTAACATGTGAGCAAATACAAACACGAAGGTGTCACCAACGGCTTTGTCCTTTTATCTGGCTAGTAAGCAACATCTGTACTATTGTACAAATGTCCAAAACACAGCCCAGTAGAGTCTTCTGCACAGACTCTGTGGTTTTCAGTCAGATCTACACAGTGCACTGGGAGTCTCGCTGTTTGGGCAGTTGGAAAATAAGGACAGTTACAGTAGCAGAAGTGCTTCCTTCTTGCATACATTATATAATCAACTGGTATACTAGAAAGCATAATGGACTAGTAATCAAGTTACACAGTTGAGTCCTTGCCTTGGGCAAGGAACAGCACTTGGGAGTCATTTTTGACAACTTTCTCTCTTACCTCCAATAGCCATTTAATCACTGAATTCCGTCATTTCTATATTCTAAGTATCTCAAGTGAGACCCCTCTTCCCTACAGCCACTGCCAGCACTTAGGCCTCAGCTGCCATCGCTGTCTCTTTCCTGGACCACTGCTAATTGCTGTTTGTGGACTGGTCTTCCAGTGTTCCCTCCTGTCTTGTCCTTCCAAGTTCCAATCCATTTTCTATTCTAGAACCAAAATTTCTTTAGAAACACAAATATGATTATGTCACCTCTATTTGCTTAAAAAACAAACAAAAAAAACCTAACGACCCAACGGCTTCCATTGCTCTAGGACTTATGTTTCTGAAATCCTGCTCAGGGCCCCACACCAAACACCCCTTGACCACCTCTCCAGCTCCTTCAGGAGCCACTCTTCCCCCCACTCGCCACACTCCAGCTCACCTGGCTGCTCCCTCCCTCCAAAACCTGCGGCTTCCCAAGCTTGTATGCCCAGTATGCTCCATCTAACACGGTGTGTCCTCATTTGGCATGGTGGTGCCAATGGCCCCCTCTGCTTAATTCCTACTTATCGCATCACAGTCTGATTAAATATTATTTGCTTAGGAAAGCATTCATATTAGCTAGAATGCCAATTATCTATGTGTATAGTATCCTGCACTTATCCTTTACATTACATATTATGTGGAAATTAAATAGTTATTTGTAGAATTAAAGTCTCTTTCCTTATCTAGACTGAGAGCTCGCTGAGGGAAGGGAAGTGTCTGTCTATTTCTTTGCCACAAGGTGCTCACTTAAAACCTAGGACTTGGCAAGCACGTGATGAACTAGTACCTGTTTAATGAAAATAACACCAGGGCCTCCATTTCCTCATTCATAAAGTGGGGTTGGTTTTTTCCTGTGAGCAGATGAACTGATACACATACACAAAAAAGTGCCCTGGACAGTATAAAGTGCTTCACACACATGATGTTTTACACGCACGTGAATATGTACGTGCTCATCTTTCTGCGGGGGCTGGTCTGCGTCATCAAGAGGGCGGTCAATGATTAATATCTTTGTGATGGGTGAAGAAGATCTGTGAGTATAAACATTTACCTGTGCATATAAATACAAATTGTGTGTGTTTTCCATTCTAGACAGGGAATCAATGTAAAAATACTCAGAGGCAGAAAAATGTTCAGCAGAAAGTATCAATAGAAGCGTAACAAGTGTTCTGCTGGAATTAGAGTATCTGACCTAGGCTTCAACTGGAGGTAAAAGAACTGAAAAAGAAGAGGAAGAACAAGGACAACAATTTAGTAAAGCAAACAATGAGCTGAGAGTTCGTATGAGACAGATGTCAGCTCTCATTTTCCTTCTGAACAGGGGAGAGGTGCTCAAGACAGTACGTGAGGGATCTTCTCTTTAATGCTCTACGTGGGTGAGACTACAGGAGACGGAAATGGATGTTACCTAGGGGACCTTTGCTGTATAGTTCACGGGTGACTTGAGAGAAGCCTGGATCCAAGGCTGAGTGGTCTGGCAATGGCTGAGACAAGTCCAACTGGGCTGACACAGGTAAGTCGGGATCGATAGCATCCAGACGGACTCTTCTCTAGGGGCAGTTTGTGTCTCTAATTCTTTGCATAGACAGTCTTCAATGCCTGATGAGTCAGGAGCTGTCAGTGCTTATGTACAGCCTTCACAGCAAGCATCATTCCTGCGAGCTGCTGCAGCCTGTCCACGGCCTGGTGTTCCTGGTCTAGGCTTCCCCAGATCTCCAGTTTCTCTCTGGGCCCACAGCCCTTTTTTCCAGGCCTCCGAGGATCTAGGCCAGCTGTACCACAACCCTCCAACAGTGGCTTTCTGGATCCCACTTTCATTATTCAATACAATGATTATCTCTCCTGAAATGTGACTATGTAATCGTATAGTTCAGGCTTTTATTTCTTAAAAAATCACCAGAAAATGAAAAAGTGTTTTAGACATAATTAGACAAAATATAATAATTTAGTTAAGTATGCTTCTGTAAAAGTAGAACCAAATTTATCAGGACAGTAAAATGATTTGCTGAAGTATTCAACAATAAACAACACATGGAAACAACCTAAATGTCTATTGACATATGAATGGATAAAGATGTGGTACATATACACAATGGAATACTACTCAGCCATAATAAAGAATGAAATAATGCCATCTGTAGTAACATGGATGGCCCCAGAGATTACCATACTAAATGAAATAAGTTAGAAAGAGACAAACAAATACCATATGATATCACTTATATGTGGAATCTAAAATACGACACAAATGAACTTATCTAGGTAATAGAAATAGACTCACAGACAAGAGAACAGACTTATGGGTGTCAAGGAGAAGGGGTGGGGGGAGACGGCTTGGGAGACTGGGACTAGCAGATACAAACTATTATATATAAAATGGATAAACGGCAAGGTACTTGTACCGTATAGCACAGGGAACTATATTCAGTATCCCGTGATAAACCACAATAGAAAAGAATATGAAAAAGAATGCATATATATGTATAATTGAATCACTTTGCTGGATGGGAGAAATTAACAACAATGTAAACAACTATCCTTCAGTAAAAAAAAGATTCACCAAAAATCAGTCTGTCTTCCCACTTTATGACAACTGACAGTGGAGCAGGCTGGGAGTGTGAGGCCTACAGGGGCTTGGGACAGGCAGCGCCGTGACTGCAAGACTGCCCTGAAGAGGGAGCGAGTGAGGCCCTGGGTACAAGGTGGATTGGCGAAGAGATGACAAAAGGAGGGTTTCTGCTTTTGAAATACGTAAAATCAAGAGACTATGCTTGAGAACTCTTTGGGTACCCCAGACCCGCAGTCTCTCACGCTGCTTGGCCAGGGCAGGGTGCATAACACATCGTATAGTACATGGCTGCACTGTTCACCTGTCTACTCACTGGCTTCCAGGGCCGGGGGGGAGCACAGCAAAGCGGCAGCTCAGCTCCTGGTGTCCTGTGGAAGCCCAGGCACTTCAAGCGGATCTTAGAAAAGGTGTCAACACAATGAACAATGCATACCCCACATCACAGCTTTCACAGCTATCACCTACGAAAGATATACATTTCACTAACGTGTTCTTAGACTGGCTAACAAAATATACCTCTTATGATGAAACAGCCTCATGCCAAGATGATAAGAACTATGTTTTAACAGGGTATCAATGTGGAAAAACCTAACTAATGTATAACATATTTCTGACATCTTACCTCTGTGAAGTATTTGTCCCAATACCACATGGAACAGTGCTCCCGCCAATGTACACTGGGCTGCAGCTGGACATGTTCAACAGAGGGGAGAAAAATAAAACCAAAACATATAAGAAGCATGAGAAGTTAATTTGGCCTCACTGACTCTATATTCTTGAAATCAAATTGTATATTTTCCTGAACAAGTCAACTGTTACAGGGAAGAGGTATTCATTCCAGGGTCAGTGCTTTACTGGATAAAATCTGCACATTCAGGACCACTCAAAGAGTTAAAATGAGTCAGAGGAAAATGTGTTTGCCAAATAATGTAAGGGACAAAGTAAATACCGAGGAGTATAACAGCACATTAATTCTGAGAAACTGTTCACACTTTTTTTTACACAGCAGAAAATTATTTACAACAGCAATAACCTCCCATTCAAGTTCCTTTGCACTAAGGAGTCACAGACCATAAGAACACCGAAAATGCTGCTATTTGGTCTTTTTCCTGAAAACCAACCAGTGCTTTGTTGCTCAATGTTGTTAAATGGTAACAAAATCTACTAGACTAGCTTAGCAGTGGGTATAATTCACTGCGGCAATCCCGACTTACCTTTTACCAAGGCCTTGAATGGAAGCTCTGACAGATGTGTTACCTGAAGATTTAGATTTTAATTTCTGTTAAAAAAAACAAAATAATAAAAGACCACAGGTAACTTAGAGAATTGTAACATGAAAACTAATATTCGTTATTTTATAACAAAAGTATTTAAAAATGGCTTAAATAAAAATTTCCTATGATTTTAAAGTTTCAGAAATAAAAACAATGATCAAAACCTTTTAAAACCAAAAGGGAAGTAGATCTCCCTGAGGAATTTACAAATTACTATACTAACGTTTAGTCTAGAAAACTGACATACTGCCATTATTAGCAAGCTAAGATTTAGAGTCACTTTATAACTCTTCAGTTAATACTAGAGTTCAATGATTTAATATGAAGGATCTGCTATTTAAAACTTCATCTTGGAAAAATGCAGTTGAGGAAAAAACCTCAGACTCATTTTAAAGGCTGTGAATGGTACTCACCTGAACTAAAAATAAATTAACCAAACTCCTGGGTAACTTCAGGAATATTAGTTTTGATCAAATGGAATGGTATCAACCATTAGACAGTCAACGAAAACGTAGAGCTACCTAGTCACAACCATACAGTAGTTCCTATATGGTTACATAACGTCATCATTAGCAAGCATTTATTAAGTGTTAACTGGTATAAGGTACCAAACAACATAAGCCAACCACATACTAGGACCACCGCCAAGGAAAGGAAATGAGAAGGAGAAAAGGCAATTTAAAGTATGCAGAGACATGCCATCATTTACCTAGTAGGTGAGGAAATTTAATGGAGGCAAAACACTTTGCTTTACTATTTTCTCTTAACTCTTTTATTTGTTAAATAAACAGAACTGGAAACATTTTTGGTGCGTATCTGAAAAACACTAATGTGCCTGAGTCTCTTTTTGTCTTTCGAAGCATGCTCCCTGTGCCATCCTGGCTTGTGTTTATGACTCAGAGCTGGCACACGGGGACATCTGAGGCTGTTTCTGGGCTTTATTGGGTGAGTCTGAAAATGGTTAATGAACACAATAACTGGCAAGTAACGTAACACTGTAAGTCAACTATACTTTAACTAAAAAGAAAAAAAGAAAGAAACACACAACACAGTGGGTGAGCGACGGGGGAGGGAGCATTGTTCTCAGGAGCATGATCTGGCCTCCTAGGACAAGCTGGGCACGGACTGGCAATTCACACACTTCTTTTCTCATCCAATCAATGTTTGACATCAATCTGCTTTTCTCCAGAAGCTTACTTGGGTTGCTTTCTCTCTTGCAGGTTGGAAAACTGAATATAATAACTAACTTCAAAAAGGGAGCATACGAGGACTTCCCTGGTGGTCCAGTAGTTAAGACTCTGGGCTCCGAATGCAAGGGGCATGGGTTCAACCCCTCCTCGGGAAACTAGGATTCTGCATGCTGCAACGCGCAGCCACATAAGTAAACAAATAAGATCTGTTTCCTCACCTCAAAAGAAAGGGAGCATACAGAAGAAATCCATAAAAGTGTATTTCTTCATGATTATAAAAGCTACTTTTGTTTCAAATTATCTTCTCTAATACTTCTTTGGAAAAGTATTTCCTTCTCTTTCTAAAATGCCTTGATGCAAGCTATATAGTAGCAAGTAGTTCAGTGGCACTTTCACTACTTTTGCCTGGGTTCAGTTCCCTGTGGGGGAACTAAAATCCTGGAAGCCACGCAGCGTGGCCAAAAAAAAAAAACAAAACAGAGGAGCAAATCTGGCAAAATGTTAGGGTATGTTCAGTATGAGTAGTAAATATACAGGTGGCTGTTACATTATTTTACAAGCTTTTATAAAGTTGTCATAGATACACAAGTATTTAAAAAATTAAAATCTTACCAACTAACTCATTAGTTCAGGGATGAGAGCAATGGAAGCATCTGAGATGCTAAGCACATTCCTATAATGAAAGCTGATTTTAATCTTTTAGAGAAGTGCTCTTAGAGTCTACAAATAAATACAAGAAATCAACTTCATCTGTAAGTTGCATTTTGTTCACCGGCTTTTCTCAATTTATCATTCTTGATGAGAAATAAATAGCAAAACACACACAGTTTCTAATATTTTTTTCCTGTATACATCTAAGTGGAATAATTTCTTTAAACAGTTTTACTTCTCATAATTCAGGATTATAGATACTTGTAAATCCTATAAGCTTTCAGATTATTCTAAACATGTTTTGAGATAATGAAAAAATTGCTGTTACCTTTACGACACTTTACTTACAAAGTGTTTTTTGTCGAAGTGGGGCTCTTCAAATATTTCATTAATAAGACTGTCAAGATCATCTTCTTTTTCAAATGTTTCTGCTGATCTGAAGAAACAAACAACAACAACAAAAAAACCAATAAAACATCTGAAGCTTAAGTGCAGATAAAGTCAGCCAAGTATCTGAAGAGTTTTGTTTCAATAGAGTCCATTGTTAAGAGTTGATAACAAAAGGGCAAATGTGATGTTATTTTTTTTGTACTATGGGCACAGCCCAAGTTTCTTGAGAAAAAGATGTAGTTTGTTGGGTACAAATTCATATGTACTTTTACATACTTAAAATATAACATTTAAAGCCATATGATATATATAAGCGAAAGGTAGGTATGTATTTTTCCAAATTACATCAACAACTTATTTAAGAATAAAAAATATGTACAATTATAAGTAGAAGCTGAGAATTATTAACAAGGATAATTTTCATGTCTAATTTTCGCCTAAGGGTTCCATTGTAAGTCAAATAATAGTCTCTTTACTACAGGAGCCAAAGGTTATATAACCAAAGGATCAATTACAAACCCACACAAAACAGTGTTAGTTGGTTGACAGAGTACCTCACAGGATTACTGACAAACTGTTACTGCATGGGACTTCTATTTAACAGCTAACATTTACTGAATGTTGGAGAAGGAAATGGCAACCCACTCCAGTATTCTTGCCTAGAGAACCCCGTGCGGGTGGACTGCTGTCCATGAGGTTGCACAGAGTCAGCCATGACTGAAGCGACTTAGCATGCATGCATGCACTGGAGAAGGACATGGCAACCCACTCCAGTGTTCTTGCCTGGAGAATCTCAGGGACGGGGGAGCCTGGTGGGCTGCCGTCTATGGGGTCGCACGACTGAAGAGTCTGACACGACTGAAGAGACTTAGCAGCAGCAGCAACACTGCTGAATGTTACTGAATTCAGTAACATTTACTGAACACACAGATGAGATTAAAAAACTTGCCCATATAAATAGTGGGAGGAGAGGCATGGAATTAAATCTAGGGCAGTTCAAGATACCTACCATAAAGGAGATTAACTCTCTTCAGAGTTGCTATGATACAGATGCTATATATCATTAGCACTTTACAACTTCACTAGATCATGAAATTATTTATTTTAAAAGACAGGCTTTTCAGTCTAACTCTATTTCTAGAAACGTATTTTCTCTGAAAGTCTTAACATCAGGACTATAGTCCTTCTCTGATACTGTTTGTGCTGTGCTGTGCTTAGTCGCTCAAGTCGTGACCCCACAAAGAGTCCGACTCATTGTGACCCCATGCACTGCAGCCTGCCAGGCCCCTCTGTCCATGGGGATTCATTCTCCGGGCAAGAATACTTGAGTGGTTGCCGTGCCCTCCTCCAGGGGATCTTCCCAACCCAGGGAGGGAACCCAGGTCTTCCAAATTGCAGGTGGATTCCTTTACCAGCTGAGCTACCAGGGAAGCTCCCGATACTGATTAGAGTGTGATACTTAACCTGATGTAAGAGAATGCAGCGGCTGCTGTCTAATACTGAATGATTGATTCCACCTCTGTTCAGACTCTGCCTTCTCAGTTTTTCCCTTTCTAACTTTCATCTTTATTATCTTCCACTCTACACTTCCTTCACAGCTCAGTTGGTAAAGCATCTGCCTGCAATGCAGGAGACCCAGGTTTGATTCCCGGGTTGGGAAGATCCCCTGGAGAAGGAAATGGCAACCCACTCCAGTATTCTTGCCTGGAGAATCCCATGGACTGAGGAGCCTGGCGGGCTACAGTCCATGGGGTCCCAACAGATGGACACGACTTGGCGACTAAACCACCACCATACTGGTTTCTTGCCAAGGATGCTTTCCTCTTCAAGGAAGCACTCCAAAAACCTTCTTGAAGCTGCCACCCTCTCTGATCACTACTGAAGAGTAGTTTTTATCCATTATTCTATCTATTTACAAGTATTAATATACTGGATTCAGCATCAGCTGGTGACCTGGCTGAGGGCTTCTCAACCTTAGAAATACTGACATTTGGGCCAGATCATTCTTTGATGTGTGTGTCACAGGGAGGGGGCAGGCTGTTTTGCACTGTAGGATGTTTTAGAGCATCCCTGACTTCTACCCACTGGATGCCAGTAGCACACCCTTCCCCAGTTGTGACAATCAAAAAATGCCAAGACATTGTCAAATGCCCTCTGAGTGGTAAAGTCATCAACAGTTGAGAACTATCCACTTAGTTTAACTTAAGCTTATGGAATTTAAGCTTAAATTAAATTTCCATACGCTGTTGTGGAAAAATCCAAACAAACTTTTTGGCCAACCCAATATTTAATCTCTCTGAATCGCCTGCAATGCAGGTGACCACGGTTCATTTCCTGGATTGGGAATTTCCCCTGGAAAACGGATAGGCTACCCACACCACTATTCTTGGGGTCCCCTGGTGGCTCAGATGGTAAAGAGCCTGCCTACAACGTGGGAAACCTGGGTTCCATCCCTGGGTTGGGAAGATGCCCTGGAGGACCGCATGGCAACCTATTCTAGTGTTCTTGCCTGGAGAATCTTCGTGAACAGAGGAGCCTGGCGGGCTATAGTCTATGGAGTCTCAAGGAGTCAGACACGACTAAGTGACTAAGCAGACAGAACCTCAGACATTTTGTATGCAACAAGCAGATCTAGACAACTATTTAGAACTTCTTCCAGGTGTAATATTCTGTCTCTGGCCTCTATATCCCTCTACTACAATGAAACTCCCTTTTTGTCCCCCAGATCTCTACTGCCCAAATCATTACATTCAATGGCATTTCTCAGTAACAATCCTTATTAATCTTTCAGAAGCACCTGACACTTGGGTACCAATTCCTTTGATTTCTATTATGACAGCAGGTTGCTAAAATGTCCCCTAGAAATCCTCTTCTTTGGTTTTCAGGATGTTCTCTCCAGATTCCCCTTTCCCCTGCAGTTTCACAATTTCAAGAATCAGATGCATTCAAATGTTACCAGTCTAGTCAGTACTGTTAGGGGTCCAAATTACCAGCTTACATTAAGATTCTAGTCTGTTATTAGATCACACAATTTTATGATGCCTATGCTTGCCTATGTTTTCCTATAGAAGTGGGAAAAAAATGCCATCATTTCACTGAGAAAGCATATAAAATTTAAAGGACAGTATAATGTTGTTTGGTTTTCTGATGCTACAATAATCTTTATCAAAGGTTAATAAATAGTTATTGATTCTTTGACTTTGCTTCTTATATTGAACCTTGATTTAAAATATAGTTTCTGTCAAAAATAAAATATGTATTCTACATAATATAGAAAACTGGGGTTTAACACTTGAGCCACAATTAAATGTGAAAGGTATACAAAAAAGCTTATATCTAGGTGTACAATGTCTTGGTAGACGTGGAAATATGAACTTGGGCAAGTAACTATTTTTCTAAGTCTTGGTTTGGTCAGTGAAATGAGGATAATAATAGCATTCGCCTCATAGGGATTTGGAAATTTAATGAAACAATACATATAAGGCTCTTAGTATATAGAAAGGATTCAATAAATGTTGGTTATTACTATAGCTATTGCCTAGGAGGTTATGATATTATCTGTAAATATTCCCTATGTGTATCATGCTGAACCACATTATTCTTAATGCAGTTCAACTCACATCAGTCTTTTTTTTAAAAAAACTAATCATATATTTTCTTTATCATTTTGAAGTCTTCATCAAATTGCATATGTTCTGACCATTTATATTAGCATCTGTTCCTGATATCCAGATGTGGCATAATCATGTATTAGTTGCAGAGTTACCATTTTAAAGACACAGTTTCAGTATTTTAACTCTTTTAAGAAAAAGAGATACAGGTTAATCACTATACAATTGGCAGGTAGTCTCCTATTAATACATTCATTATATAAATAGGTTCCTAACCTTCTGGTATCAGTTTTGGCTCAGGACAAAATTTTAACGTATGACATTATATACTGCATGTATATTTAAGTTTAGGGTCTTTGTTGGTGCTTTCTGTGCAACTTACCTTTATAACTATACTGCCAAATGAAAAGTTTTAACACGTGAGTAACAGTTGTACTGGCTTGCTACAGCTTCTGTAAATGTATTATTGAAGAATTTGATTTAGTACGGTGGGATGGGGTGCTAGGATTACGGATGGATTTTACACAGAGGCATGAAAGGACCTGTGCTTGGAAAGGATCTGTCCACCTTACTAATCCTTACCATTTTCAGCAGCCAGCTCCAAGTTATCCTGTCCCTCTGCGCTAGATTTCCTAAGATGAATAGGCTCTGGAAGGCTCTTTGATAAATTCTCTCCACCCTCAAAGGAGTGAATAAAAAGAACAACGAAATTGCAAGGTAACACTGTTTTAGGACAGGAATGGTAATGTGCTGGAAATTAGTACAGAAGGCTGTCCAGCCTTCAAGATAACAATATACAAACTAATGAGAGTGATATTTGCATATACAGTCAAGTGAGCATTATTAGCCCATTCAAAGCATTCATTTTAGTTGGCTCAATATTTATTTCTTAGAATGCTGCCCAGTACTCAACTAATTTTTAGAACTTCTGTTTCTGAACTTTAGACTCTTTCCAATGTTTTTATTGTGAGGGTGGGTTTTTAAACAAATATATGTCATTAGAGGTAAATCTAGTAAATTGGGTAGCAATGGTGCTGGGTTCTGGGAAATCACAGAGGCACACAAAAACAAAACAAAACCCCCAGATGCAACCATAAATGAACAAGATGGACTTTCCTGGCTTGTTCCAAAGCTGCCTCTGTGTAATTCCACAAGAGTTTCCAAGAGATTCAAGCAAGAGTTATTGCAGAGCCTACCAAGTTATCACTTTGAAGGACAATACTCAACTCTGGCAAAAATGAAATTGAGGGGGGAAGTGGAGATAAGAAGAAAATCTTACTATTTAATAATTACACAGAAAAAAAAAAAAAAAGACTGACAAATATGAAAGATACATTTTTGGATCAAAAACCAAGACTTTAAGAAACTTCCCCAAATTTCAAACTGGATGCCTGAGATCCTCTGGGACCCTTAGTTGGGGCCGTGGGTAGAAGGACGGTGGTGGGATTAATAAGAGACGTGTGACCAATAACTAAACCTTTTATCTTAAATCCAACCTTATTCAATTCTTCAAAGTGGGGAAAAAATCAACTAAATGATGGACTGGAAAGCAAACGTTTTCTCCAGCGACTGGCCCAAGGAGTGTTCTGCCTGGGCAGTGGGGTCCCCGCACCTGAAAAGGGGACGAGAATCACGCAGACGGAGGCCCGGGTCACCGCGACCCCCTCGGGGTCCGAGGGCAGGGGCCTAGGCCGCACCCCCTCTGCCCCACTGGCAGCCCCGGGGATGAGTCTGGGTGGAACAGACCCGGAGAAGCCGCGGGCTCTCAGAGGCGGGGCCTGCCCGGGGGCGGGGGCGGGCCTCGGGGAGAGAGGCTGGCATCCTCGCGGACGCGGCGCGGGAGGACGTGCGGCCCCGCAGGGAGGAGCTGGGGGTCGGGGCCCGGACACGGAGAGGAGCTGGGGTTCGCGGGGGCGGGGGGCCGCGGGTACGTTTCTTTCGGTGTGGCGGCGGAGGGGTGGCCTCAGGGCCTGGAGCAGGCGTCACCACAGCAGCCCACCCCTCCCGCCTGTTAACCTGAGATGCTCTTTGGCCTCGGCTCGGGTCTGGTCGTTGCCGAAGAAGCCGCCGCCGCCGCCGCCGCCTCTGGGCCGCTCGACCGTACCCAGTCTCAGGGGGTCTGGTCGGCAAAACTTGGACTCCACCTCATCCAAGAGCTCGTCCAGGCCCTCCGCCATCTTGGCTCTCACGTCGCGCTCCCCGCCGGGTCGCTCTGGCGCCCGGTGGTTTCCAGGGGCAACGCGAGGACCGCCCCTGCCCCGCCCCCCGGGGCGCGCGCCCCGCCGCCCCCGCGCATGCGCGCGCCGTTTTCGAGCCTCGCGAGGCTTGGTTGCTGACGAGCTCGCGCGGAAAGAACGCGGTGGGGTCGCGAGGCCCCCGGGCGGCGCGGACGTTCGGGCGGCGGGGCAGGAGGTCGCCATTGTCCGTTTCTGCGCTGCTGGCTTTCCTGTTCCCGGTTGTCTGAAGTGTTTTGCCCCGTCTCCCGCTCCTCCTGGAGTCAGGTTGTAACCACAGTCGCCCGACGCCCTAGCTCTGTCATTTCCTCCTCGTCCAGCCCCCTTGGGGTCCCAGTCATAGCCCAGCCGTTCATAAATTCTTTAAATGGTCTGTGGGGAAGCCTGCAAAAGAGATAGGCACTTGTGTCAAAACGCTAACTTCCCGTAGTCGGCAGGATTCGAACCTGCGCGGGGAGACCCCAATGGATTTCTAGTCCATCGCCTTAACCACTCGGCCACGACTACTGCTGGTAGTGGTTTTGGCAGTGAGCTCTATGTAGAGCCTGCACACAAGTGTCTACTCTAGTAACAGGTATGTTTGCATCACGGGGAAAACTCTACAACGCTGTTCTGTCAGATTAAGCGCACATTTGAATGTTTTAGCTCTTAATAATTTTAGCTTCTCAGAGGGGATCTTGAGAGTATCGCCAATCAGGAAAAAAAACCCCCCTGAATTTTAGTAAAATTGCTAAAGTTAAAGAGTCAGAAAGCAAGAGAGTGGAAAGAAAGGTTGGTGCTGCTGCACACTGGTTGCAGAGGTGTTCGTTTTCCGGAGAGAACTGGAAACGTTAGGGCTCGGGATCAGCCTCCCGGCCTCCTTGCGTGATCAGCTCCACTCCCCCGCCGCCGTCTAAGCACAAAGAGCTCCAGGACTCTCTACTCACTACACACTAAACTAGTGTTCCCCACTGATTTCAGTTTACTCTGCAGGGCTAGAATGTCCCACAGTTGTCTTAAAGACCCTGCTCGGAAAAGTATGATGTGTGATACAACTGCAAGGTATTGTCTCTCCTGTAAATACTATGTCTGCACACTGAAACCTGAACTTTTCTGAAGGGGAGTTGCAAAGACGTTGGCGACCTTGGAAACTCTGGAGATAATTTGATCGAAATGAATTAGTAGCTTCATTTACTTGGTTTTTTGTTGTCTGTTTAGAATATGTCTAATAAATCTATTAGGCATATTCTGAACAGACAACATATGATGGAGCAAATGTAGAGCCAATCTTTAAATATTCATGACTTTTGGGAGCCAGTTGTTAAATGCAACCACTATTAAAAAACTGTGTAAACTTACAGTTAAATTAACTATATTAAAAAATAGAAACAAAATTCACCACTGTCTGGTTATTACCCTGCATTTTATTATAATTTATGCTCGAGGTTGTTTACATCTGTTGTATCTGAAATAGTATACAATGGGCTATTATTGTGAACCTCTTCCTAACTTCCCATTCAGTGATGTCATTTGGGTAGCTTGAAATTAGGCTTCCTAGGTGTATTTACACCAGGGAAATTGCAAATGGTACGAAATACTTTTCTGGCTATAGTTAATTGTCAGGTACTTATCAGCATGTCACTAATTTTACCACCAGGCAAATCTTGAATATTCCCAGCAAGGCAACATTCCCCTTACCTGTCAGGCTTCCCTGGCTGCTATTTTAACTATCAGAATCTTGTCTTATTGTATGACGTCCCACTCAGTATATTAATGTTTTGTTTTGTTTTTCTCCAACTTGCCTTGCTGGGTGATTTCTACTCAGAACTGACCTCCAGCAGAAAGACAGGAATAAGCTACTTGATACTGAAATTAACCTTGCAGTATGGTTCCAGGGGGAGTTATGCTTAGTTGCCATACAGTTTAATACACTTAAGTTAATAATTTGATTTTTCTTTAGAAAAGATGAAATCTGAGATATACCACCAGTAGTTGAAAGACTTAGCATGTAGATTTGCATGAAGGACTATGAAATAAAAGAGGAAGTGTTACTAGTTTCGTGTTTTGTTTATATGAATATTAGAAAAAATGTTTCTTTCTTCCACTCCCACTCCAATTTTAGTGTGTAGATATCATGTGTAGATCATCCAGAGGTAGGTGTTTTGAGAATTTCACTTAAAGCTTATCAACTCTTCTTTGGAACTTCTGACTTTAGTTGTTTTATCTTTCTGGCTTTAGAGAAAGTCAAGTTAAATGTCTACAGTGAAAAATGTCATATACACATATGTGGATGGCTGTGTGATAAACTGAAAAATGAAAGCACACTATTAAAAATCTCCAGGGAGTTCCCTGGTGGCCTAGTGGTTAACATTCCAGGCTTCACTGTTGTGGCCCATGTTCAAGCCCTGGTGGAGGAACTGAAATCCTGCAAGCCACACAGTGTGGCCAAGAAAAAGAAAAACTCCAGATGTCAGGAGCAATACCAAGTACACTTCAGTGGACTCTAAGCAATGGAGGTGGTTGTACATGGTGAATGTGTACATCGCTTTGGAAAATACATGCAAATCATATTAGAAAATAATTTTAAAAAGCATATTTCTTCATTTTTTTCCAAAGTAAAGAATCTTGTTTATTATTTCTATAATTGTTAATATGTGTCGACAGTGGTGTGAATACTTGTCCCCTAACTCTTTCCCAGTCTTGGAAAGCATGCCAAGTGTCAGATGTTTCATAAAGGAGTATAGCCAAGAGTCCTCAGACAATACAGTTATTAAACATGGTAAAAGTGGCGTGCTGTGTATTATTACATTTACTTAGCATTCCAAGGAAGTATTTTAGGGAAAAAGTGTCCAAAATAAGAAAACAAAGCCCCTCTGACTTTGCCAAGTAACTGAGGACTGCTCAGAACCTGCCTTCTTGCTAGCACTGATCTAAATGAGTCAGAGGTGGTAATACAACTCGTTTTGTTCTCACACACAGTCCAGGCCAACCTCTTCAATTACAAGGTGTTTTATAATCCTCCTGGCTGTTCACATCATGAATTGCAAGGCCACTTTGGATTCTCATATATTAATAGGGTTTCCCTGGTGGCTCAGACGGCAGAATCTTCCTGTAATGCAGGAGACTCAGGTTCGATCCCTGGCTTGGAAAGATGCCCTGGAGAAGGAAATGACAACCATGCCAGTATTCTTGCCTGGAAAGTCCCATGGACAGAGGAGCCTGGTGGGCTACAGTCCATGGGGTCAATGTATGAATGCTTTTCTCCCCCTACACCAAAAATAGATACTCACTGCTGGGCAGTGACAGTGACGTGGGTGTGAGGAGAGGCATCTTCACAGAATAGTCACCAGCCTCCCAGAAGCTAATGCTGGAGACGGAATAGCACTGGGGCAGCTCTGATTCTTTAAAGTGACCCCTGAGTTAGGCCTCCCTCACTGCCGCGTAGGTAAGTTCAGTCCAGAACACTCAGAATCTTTATTGGAATTTGTACACTCATCTCTCACAACTGTGAAGAGTTTAGACTAATCACAGCTCTCGCTGGGATCCTATCATCTTTGTAATTTGAAAAAGGATCAGGAGCCTGCAGGCTTGGAACATCTTGAGAAAACCCTGGCTCTGAAATACATCATCACACGTAGGGGACATCACTTGCGGCATCATCGCAGAGAGCTGAAGAATGCTGAAATCGAGTATTTCTCTGGCGTGATTTCAAATGGCCTGAGAAATCTGAGAACTGTTTTATTTATTTATTTTTTAACTGCAAAACAGATTCTTTCCTCTTCCATCAACCCTGTTGCTGTCAAAGTGTCCTGTGTTAGGTGCCAGAAATGAGCATAGCCTTTTAATGATAGCATTGCCAAGGTTAACACGGCTGCTGGGGCTCTCTCAAGAATCTGTTGGGGTATATTTTGATCCATAGACACGTTCCGAAGGTGTGCACCTCCTTAGTCTTTCTAGTCCCAGTACATTTCTCTTCAGCCTGGACAAACCCTGTTACTTTTTGTTAGAACTTCTCATGCTTTCCGGCCCCTCGAACACTATTTTCACGGACCCCCATGAGTCCATATGGTAGGGCTAGGCTCAAAGTTGGTATTTGGGAAGCAGCCTCTGACAGCACAGAGACCTGGTGGACTACAGTCATTTGTTCAAAAGGCCAGTATTCACAGATGTGCTCTAAGAGGGTAATACAATTTTTGATCCCACCCAAACAGATATTTTATCACCAATCCACATAGCAACCAACAAACAGATCAGCAAAAGAGGCAAGTGCTAATTCATGTGGCTCAAACCCATCAAGCCTCTGAGGAGTCAGTAGTCCAGCCTTTGTTTGAGGCTTTGACATTAAAACATTGTTTTTCACTTTTCTAGTTCTGTGAATCCAGCTCCCTCTTCCCTCCTTGTTTCAAATCAATTTTTGCTTTATGATTTTCAGCCTTCAGAAAGTTAAACCTGATTCAAGAAAAAGAAAAGATCAGTTGGGGAGCTATGAGGGGAGTAAAAGTTTCAGCTAGGCATTATAATGAAGGCAAAGTGAGAACCAAGTGGATCGAGGCCATTAGAAATGTCTCACAGGCCAGGGCTTAGGTTTAGTGCCTGGTGGTCTTATGGTCCCAGTTGGCCATGGTGCCTCTTAGGGAGGAACCCAGGATTTTAGGCTGACCAGTTTGTTCTGTTTTCTCGTCACACTTCCACATATCAACCAATCTTTATAGCTTAAAGATTCTTACAGGTTTCTGAAAATCCTAAAGCTCCCTCTACTTGAAGACCTCACAGAAGTCCCTAAGGATAAAGCCAGCAGAAGTATCTCCCTTACAGTGAATTGCCCAAGGAATATAAGGGGACTGGAAAGGACTTCATTTTACAGGTGAAGCAATCGAGGTCAGAGAAGTGAAACAATTTAGAAGTTCTTTAAAAATTATTAAAGAGATTTTCATTGTAACTGTTACATTATCTTATTTCATTATCATGCTGGTTATTTTGGTTAAGACTGTTTCTAGTGGTTATAAGATGAAAGATACGCATTTAATATTAGGTTTTCACATTTTGGAATCCTCTCATGCCTGTATTTATGTATCAATAAAACCTGTCTTATTCCCCCTAGTTCTTTGTCTCTGATTATCTGTGTCATTTGAAGGTACCCACTGCAGGAGACCGGGGTTCAATTCCTGGGTCAGGAAGATTCCCTGGAGAAGGAAATGGCAACCCACCCTAGTATTCTTGCCTGGATAATCCCATGGACAGAGGAGCCTGGCAGGCTACAGTCCATGGGGTTGCAAGAGTTGGACATGACTTAGTGATAAATACCACTGCTCTATAGTTTTAGTGATTATGGCTAGTCCTCATATTATGTGTGAGGACACAAACTCCTGAGGGGCAGGGACTGGAACTGAGGCATAGTTGTTTCTCTTATATTGCCTAGGAAGGTGGGAGAGAAGAGTGCCTTTTGAGAGCATCTAAATTGAAATCCTCTTATGTGACTTTTAGGGACTAGGAAATCCCCACTGTATGTTAACAGTAAGGCTGGTTCTGTGACCGACCTGTGGCCTGTAAAGATGGTAAGGTCTTCCTTTCCCCCATTCCTGCTAACACTGGTGTGAGTGGTCCGTTCAAGCCCCAGAAGCTCTCGGCTGAAGGAGAATGAATCTGAGCCTGCAGGGAGGTCTCAGCTCTGGGAGAGGCTGTGAGGGCTACCGAGGAGGGCCAGAGCAGGCCGTGCTCACCTCCATGCCCCTGTACTGGCGTGTGCCTGGCCCTTGAATGAAGCAACAGATCCCTTCCATAGAAGGAGCAGCATATTTTCTGGTTTTTCATTTTTTTTTTTTTCCTGAAATGGACATCATCTCAGACTGCATGTAGCCAGGTTCTGCCAGATATTTATGACTGGCAGAACATCTCTGATTGCTCTGTTAGTTCCTACTTGTCCTGCTTGGTACTGAAAAGTCCTACCTGCATGATGAACCCCACCCTGGCCCTGCCTGTCCCCCCTCCAAGTCCTTGCGTCACTCCAGGGCTTACTCACTCTTCTCCATCATGGCTATATTTGGAATTGGTCTGGGATGGCCTATGCTAATGGGGCTTCCCAGCTGGCGCTGGTGGTAAAGAACCCCCCTGCTAATGTAGGAGATGGAAGAGGTACCGATTTGATCCCTGGGTTGGGAAGATCCCCTGGAGGAGGGCAAGGCAGCCCACTCCAGTATCCTTACCTGAAGAATCCTGTGGACAGAGGAGCCTGTCGGGCTACAGTATGCTGTGTCACAAAAGAGCAGGTCATGACTAAAGTGACTTAGCATTCCTGGCTGTCCCATGAACCAGTGTGTGATGGGTTTCTATTTTACTTTTTAAAAATTTATTTAAAAATTTTCTGTATTTATTTTTGGCTGTGCTAGGTCTTCATTGCTGAGTGTGGACTTCCTCTAGTTGTGGTGAGCAGGGGCTCCTCTGTTGTGCACGGGCTTCTCATTGTGGTAGCTTCTCGTTGCAGAGCACAACCTCTAGAGCACGGACTTCAGTAGTTGTGACGTATGGGCTTAATTGCCCTGTGGCATGTGGGATCTTCCCCGACCAAGGATCAAACCCATGTCCCCTGAATTGGCAGGCAGATTCTTGCCCACTGGACCACCAGGGAGGTCCCTCTATTCTACTTTTAGATTGAACTCCCATTTCCATTCTGAGGTTGAAGTTTTGTCCAAAGCCCAAACCCTTGTGCAAGGCTGTAGTCGTTTCCTAGGGCTTCCAGAGATGAATCACTACAAACTTGGAGCCTTAAAACAACAGAAATTTATTCTCTCAGTACTGAATGCTAGAAGTCTGAAATCAAGATGTGGGCAGGACCACACTCTCCCTGATGGTTCCAAGGGACAATCAGTTCCTTGCCTCTTCCCTCTTCGGGTGGCTATTAACATCCCTTGAGTTGGGGACTCATCTCTCTATTCTCTGCCTCTGCCTTCACTTGCCTTCCACGTGTCTCTTTTATGAGGATCCATCTAGTTGCCTTTAGGACTCATCCAAATTACCCAGGATAAGCTCTTCCTTTCAAGATTCTTAAGTAAAGCTCCCTTTTCAGATATTCCTGGAGAATTTGAGTGAGTCCTAAAGAAACTCTAGGGACTTGACATGGATATCTTTTTTAGGGAGGAAGAAGTCATTACTTAGTTTACAAAGGTTCTGATTTCTCCGGGCCCGTGTCAGCTCTTCTTCCTGGGGGATGAGCCCCTTGTCTTATTTCTGGCTAAGGTTAAGATTCATCATGAAGATGTTCATGTATACACCATGCAGTATACACATCTCTCTGCTATCTATCTCTTTATTCATCCATCTAATCTACCTCTTTATGTTATCTATCTAAAATGAGACAAAAGTTTTATGAAATTATATTTTAATCGATGTGAGATGTATTCTGATATTTGCTGTTCTATTTGATTCCATTCCATTCTATGCTATCCTTTTATTTGGAAAAAAGTGCTAGTCAAAACCTACTTCAATTGATACATAATAAATAGTGACCTACAGTTTGCTGTATTCTGTCCTTAGAGCATTGCTCTGATTATGTCCTGTTTCTTAATAACTCTCTTTTTCAATCTTTTTTTTTTGTATTTATTTATGGCTGTGCTGGGTCTCCACTGCTGCCAAGAGGGCTTTCTCCAGTTGCTGAGAGCAGGGACTGCTACGTGGGCTCCAGGACACACGGTAGCGCGGCCCCAGCTGCCTTGCGGCATGAGGGATCTTCCTGGACCAGAGGCTGAGCCGCAGTTCCCTGAATTGGCTGGACCACCAGGGAAGCCCCTTTGACTAACTCTCTGATGGCCTCACGCTGCCTTCCGTGTAGTCCAAGATCCTCAGCCTGGAAGGCTCCCCGCTCCCCCCCAGATCCATTATCCCTGGCGGGAGGCAGCAGACTGGGGGCTTTGGGTCTGAAGGCCGGCCTGTGGCACTTGGAAATGCTGTGGCCTTGGACAAGTCACCTTCTTTGTCTCACGTCCCTGCACCTTCACCCCTAAAGGGGGTCACGGGGCCTTCCTCCCCGGGCTGCTGTGAGGGTCCGATGAGAGAACACGCCGTTGGTGCCCAGGGGACGCTGGTGGGGTTTTCTGCCCAGGACATGCTCTGGTTTCCAACACACTCCACGTTGGGCTGTTTTCCAGAAGAATCTGGTGCCCTCCTGTATCTGTCCATTTGTTCATTCTATTTCTCCTTCCTGACCCAACTGCCGGTTTTGGGGAAATCTTATCAGTCTTTCTTGGCTCAGTCAAAGTGTCACCATTTTAGTTTCCTCTGGTCTAGGAAGGAGAAGTGGTCCACTCCTCCCTTGTGAGTCTGTAGCCTTATAACCGTGTTTTGGTACTTCTAGTCTGTCATAGTCCTTTCTAATGTCCTTTACGAGAATGTGAGAGCCTTTTTCGGATGGGGAATGTATTCACCCCATGTATACTTTCTCAGTGTGCATCCCCTGAAAACACTTAGCACAAATAATATAACATATTGAATGGTTTAGTGTGTAAAACTACCACTTGCTGTAGGAAGTGCTGTAGGGATAAGTATGACTTAATTTTTCCAGTTAATATAGAATGTTCAGTAACTGTGTATGTAACTGAGGATGTCTTGCCTATATTTTTAATTCAATCAAATAAAAAAAAATAATCCTTGGTTTATCTGAACTTTTCATATATATACACACAACTTGTGTATATGGAAGTGACCAGCTTGTATATAAGTAATAAGTAACAATGTAAGTAGTAATATATAAGTAGTAACATGTACAAGTAATAATGCTTGTATATAAATAAGTGACCAGCTTATAGCTGGTTTTATATCAATGATATCAAAGAAGTTATCAGTCATTCCTGGGGTTATCTTATATGCATGTGTATGTGTGTGCTTTAATTCTTGTATCAGTGCATGGTAAAGGAAAATTAGTTAGCAAAATAAAAGAATGGTATAGTTCTAGAAGAAACCTCAGCTTAAGAGTATAGATTAAAGGTTATGAGCACAGGCTCTGGAACTAAAACTCTTGAGTTTAAACCCTACTTATTATAAATAAAATTCATTCATTTACTGGTTGTGCTCTTTAATCTATTTAATCTCGCTATGTCTTTATGTCCTCATCTGTATAAACTGGGGCTAATAACAGTATCTACATTTGGGGGACTATTATGAGAATTAAAATAGTTAATACATGTGAAGTACTTACATAGTATCTGGACAGCATTTGCCAGTAGAACACTATGCATACACTATTTTCCACTTCTAGGTACATATCCAATAGATATGAGTACAGATATTTACCAAGGGACATTTACTGGAATGTTCATAGCAGCATGGTTTATAATAGCCCCAACTAGAAGCTACCCAAATGCGCATCAATAGTACAATGGATAAATATATTCCATTTTATGTATATAACAACATGGATGAATCTCACAAACATAGTAAAGAGTGAAAGTAACGAGATGTGAAAAGGAAAATACTTTATGATTCCATTCATGTAAAGATCAAAACCAGGCAAAACTAGAAAATAGGATAATGATTGCCCTACTTGGGGAGAATGACTAGAAAGCAGCATGAGAATACCTGGGGGTGCTGGATATGCTGGCTTTTATGTTGTGGGTACTGACTATGTGGATGTACTCAGTTTGTGAAAATTCAGCAAGCTGTGCACTTGTGATTTCTGTATGTCCCTGTATGTAAATTATATTTAAACAGTTTTTAAAAACAGTGTTGACCTGAAATGAATAGACTGCTGGATATTTTTCCAGCAAAGATGGGTTTATTCAGGGTTGGCAGAGAGCTGCAATTTCGGCACTGCAACCGTGACAAGCCATGTGTGGATCTCTACCCGACAAGAGAAGGAGGATGCTTTTATAGGGAGAAGTTGGGAGGGCCATTGTAAACACAGCTCGTGGCTTCTCATCCATTGAGTCTTGTCAGGAAAAGAGAAAAGTCATTCTTGTATTGTTGTAGGACCTGGAAGCTCCCTCTTCTGGTCTCCTTCATCTGTTTAACTGAGGTTTCTGTTTATTAATTTTTTACATTTTCCCCTTTTGATCAAGATCTTTCTCTGAAAGCATCCCTGATCAAGAGTTAAATTTTCAAGTTTCAGTGGCTTTTTGTCTCTCAGTGTAAGAAAGATGTAGTGTCAAGTTGGAGGAAAAGTGAATAGACTGGAAACTTATTAGGGTCACGTTTAAGTAACAGGGAGGGTAGGAGGGCGAACACTCAGGCACTTTTTACCTAAAGTCCATATGTTATCAAGAGGGGCTTCCCAGGTGGCACTAGGGGCAAAGAACCCACCTGCCAATGCAGGAGACATGAGACATGGGTTCAGTCCCCGGGTTGGGAAGATCTGCTGGTTGCATAGCAACCCACTCCAGTATTCTTGCCTGGAGAAACCCATGGACAGAGGAGCCTGGGGGGCTACAGTCCATAGGGTCTGACAGAGTTGGACATGACTGAAGTGATTTAGCACACACAGAGGTGTGTTATCAAGATTATAGACCGATTAGAGATCATCTGAAGTGTTGTATCATCATCAAAGTTTGGCAACAAACTTCCAGCAGGCCACCTGAAAGTCTTGGGGAAGCTGTACCGTCAGTTGTCTTCTGCTTCAATTCAAGGAAATCTTTACTTTCAGGTCACCAGATGATGTGCAGTTCCAGTCACAGTTCATTGCTTTCTTTATGTATTTCATGAGAATCCAAGAGTTTATTTTCTGGAATTTGGTGACATGTGGGTCACTTAGCAGTACCTGATAGGGGCCTTTCCAGCAAGATTGAAGAAAGTTCTTCTGGAAATATCTTTTCTAATACACAAAACCTCCAGGTTGCCAGGTGTGATGCTTAAGGTCTTTATCTCCTGACAGATTTTTAATAGAAGTAGTTAGGCCTTCGCAATATTAGCCTCTCTCTTATCAGTTGTGGGTTAAAAGAAGCAGGAGTCAGGTGCATCGGGCCTCATGTGACTATCTCAGGAGAGACTTTATGAGTTCCAAAAGGTGTGAATCTGAGATTTCGAAACATTAATGGTATTGTGATAAGGGACAGAAATGGTAAGGACCTAACAGAAGCAGAAGAGATTAAGAAGAGGTAGCAACTCTGTGACAACCTAGAGGGGCTGGATGGTGTGGGAGATAGGAGGGACTTTCTAGAGGGAGGTGACATATGTATACCTATGGCTGATTTATGTTGATGTGTAGCAGAAACCAACTTTCTTAAAAAAGAAAAAAGAAAAAGTGGAAAGAATATATAGAAGAACTATACAAAAAAAAAAAATCTTAGCAACCCAGATAACCATGATGGTGTGGTCACTAACCTAGAGCCAGACATCCTGGAGTGTGAAGTCAAGTGGGCCTTAGGAAGTATCACTATGAACAAAGCTAGTGGAGCTGATGGAATTCCAGCTGAGCTGTTTCAAATCCTAAAAGATGATGCTGTAAAAGTGCCGCACTCAATATGTCAGCAAATTTGGAAAACTCAGCAGTGGCCACAGGACTGGAAAAGGTCGGTTTTCATTCCAATCCCAAAGAAGTGGAAAGTGAAAGCCGCTCAGTTGAGTCTGACTCTTTGTGACCCAAGCCAGAATACTGGAGTGGGTAGCCTTTCCCTTCTCCAGGGGATCTTCCCAACCCAGGAATCAAACGAGGGTCTCCTGCTTTGCAGGCAGATTCTTTACCAACTGAGCTATCAGGGAATTTCCATAGAGGCAATGCCAAAGAATCCTTGTACTACTGTACAGTTGTGCTCATTTCACATGTTAGCAAAGTTGTGCTCAAAATCCTTTGAGCTAGGCTTTAGCAGTACATGAACTGAGAACTTCCAGGTGTACAAGCTGAGTTTAGAAAAGGCAGAGGAACCAGAGATCACATTGCCAACAGTCATTGAATCATGGAGAAAGCAAGGGAATTCAGAAAACATCTGCTTCATTGACTATGTGAAAACCTTTGACTGTGTGGATCACAAACAGGAAAATTCTTAAAGAGATGGGAATACCAGATCACCTTACCTGCTTCCTGAGAAACCTGCATGTGGATCAAGAAGCAGCAGGTAGAACTGAAGAGGTACCAACTAACCAATTCAAAATTGGGAAAGGAGTATGACAAGGCTCTATATTGTCACCCTGCTTATTTAACTTCTATGCATGTAAAATGCCAGGCTGAATAAATCACAAACTGGAATCAAGATTACCAGGAGAAATATCAGTAACCTCAGATATGTAGATGATACCACTCTAATGGCAGAAAGTGAAAATGAACTAAAGAACCTTTGATGAGGGTGAAAGAGGAGAGTGAAAAAGCTGGCTTAAAACTTAACATTTAAAATACTAAGATCATGGCATCAGGTTCCATCACTTCATGGCAAATATTAATAGAAGGGGGAAAGTGGAAACAGTGACAGATTTTCTTTTCTTGGGTTCCAAGACCACTGTGGAGAGTAACTGCAACCATGAAATTGAAAGGTGCTTGCTCCTTGGAAGGAAAGCTACGACAAACTTAGATAGCATATTAAATAGGAGAGACATCGTTTGGCTGACAAAGTTCCGTCTAGTCAAAGCTATGGTTTTTCCAGTAGTTATGTATGGATGTGAGAGTTTTGAGACCATAAAGAAAGCTGAGAGCTGAAAAACTGATACTTTCAAACTGTGGTGTTGGAGAAGACTCGTGAGAGTCCCTTGGACTGCAAGGAGACTGAACCAGTCACTCCTAAAGAAATCAGTCCTGAATATTCATTAGAAGGACTGATGTTGAAGCTGAAACTCCAATACTTTGGCCACCTGATGCAAAGAACTGACTCATTGGAAAAGACCCTGATGCTGGGAAAGACTGAAGGCAAAAGGAGAAGAGGGCTGTAAAGGATGAGATGGTTAGATAGCACCACAAACTTAATGGACATGAATTTGGGCAAATTCTGGGAGACAGTGAAGGACAGGGAAGCCCAGCGTGCTGCAGTCCATGGGGTCACAAAGAGCGGCACATGACTTAGTGACTGAACAACAGCAGCAATGGCCATGCTTTTGACCAAGGAATTTGGAGGGCCTTTACAAATTTTGCCAATCGAGTCTTTTTAAAACATTTATTTATTTTTGGCTGTGCTGGGTCTTTGCTGCTACTCTTTGCTGCAGTGCACAGGCTTCTCATTGTTCTCATTGTGGTGGCTTCTTTTGTTGTGGAGCACAGGCTGTGGGGCGCCTGGGCTTCAGTAGTTGTGGCGTGCGGGTTCAGTAGTTGGAGCTTGTGGACTCTAGAGGGCGCGAGCTTCAGTAGTTGTGGTGTACAGGCTTAGTTGCTCTGTGGCATGTGGAATCTTCCTGGACTAGGGATCAAACCTATGTATGCTCACTGGCAGGTGGATTCTTATCTGTTACAGGGAAGTCCCCAATTAAGTCTTTTCTTTTTTCCAATTGAGTCTTAATAATGCCATTAGTATGTTTGAAAAACCTGAGGATTGGGAATGATAAGGATAACAAAAGTGTTATTGAACCAGAAAAAACAGTGCAGATTCTTTGAAGTGTGTGGCCAGTAAAATGGATTCCTTAATCACTATGAAGTTTTAGAGGTAAAACTTGGTTAAAATAGTTTTAGAGATAACCTCAGGTAGCGGTAATCTTTTCCAAAGGACTTTAGCCACAGGAGAGGCAGTGGTCTGAAAGAAAAGGCTTTAGTCCAGTATGAAAGCATACAGACCTTGACTCAAATATAGTTATATCCATTAGACAGACGTCTGTGCACATCTCTGCCAATTGCAGTTTTGTTCCTTTTTATGGCTGAGTAGTATTCCATTGTATTTCTGCACATCTTCTGTATCCAGTCTTCTGTTGATGGACATTTAGGTTGTTTCCATATTATTGCTATTGTAAATAGTGCTGCAATGAACATTGGGGTACATGTGTATTTTTGAATTATGGTTTTCTCTGGATATGTGGCCAGGAATGGGTTGCTAGGTCATTTGGTAATTCTGTTTTTAGCTTTTTAGAGAACCTACATACTGATATCCATAGTGACTGTATCAATTTACATTCCTACCAATAGTGTGAGAGGGTTCCCTTTTCTCCACACCCTCTCCAGCATTTATCGTCTGTGAATTTTTTGATGATGGCTGTTCTGACCAGTGTGATGTCACTGTTGTTTTGATTTGCTTTTCCCTAATAATTAGTGGTGCTGAGCATCTTTTCACGTGCCTCTTGGCCATCTATATGTCTTCTTTGGAGAAATGTCTATTTAGGTCTTCTGCCCAGGTTTTGATTGAATTCTTTTTTTTGATATTGAGCTCTATGAGTTATTTGTATATTTTCGAGATTAATTGCTTGTCATTAGACAGAGAAAGTTGTATGAAATTCATTTGCCAGACCTCAAGTGGGTGACCTATTAGGCTGTGTAAAAAATGAGGGAGCAACATGAGCAGGCTTCCCTGGTTTGTACTGCAGACAAGTGGAACAAGTAAGGCACTTTCTGGGTTCAACAAAAACCTGTGTTTTTAGGTGATTACCCCAATGGCATCTCCTTCCTTTCCATATACAAAAAAGGAAAAAGGGCATTTGATAATAGAGATACCCCACGGCAGGTAAGTTCATCAAACTCTCCTTTAAGGCACTGAAAGCTGTGTCTCTCCTTATTCCCATAAAATTGGGCCTGGATTGTTGTTTTTCAGTAAAGTATATAATGGTTTGGCTGTAAGAGAGAAATTTAAAATCTAATTTCAGTAATAATCAACTAGCCCAAGAAAATCATGAAGTTTTTTCTAAATTGGCATTTAGTTTTGAGTTTGGGGAAACTTAGGAATCCATTAAGTCTATCTGGCTCCAGATATAACCCTCGTTCTAATATCAGATACCCTAAATATTGAATCTGGGTTTGGGCAAACTGCAATTTTTCCTTGTTGACCTTATGTCCCTTTAAGGTGAAAAGCTTTCTCAAGTGGATGCCGTTTTCCTGTAAGGAGGCTTAAGAAGGGGAGCAAAGAAGCAAATCATCCATATATTACAACAAAAGAAGGAAGCTCTCAGGGACTTTATATCAACCAGATCAGCCTTCAGGATTTGCAAGAAATAAAGACTTTGTAAAAGCCTGAGGCATTACTGTCCAGGTGAATTCTTCTCCTCAAGTGAAGGCAAGAAGGTATTGGCTCACTTCATGAACAGAAATAGCTTCCCTTGTAGCTCTGTCAGTAAAGAATCTGCCTGCAGTGTAGGAGACCAAGGTTTGATTCTTGGGTCAGGAAGATTCCCTGGAGAAGAAGATAGCAACCCACTCACAGTACTCTTGCCTGAGAAGCCCCATGGACAGAGGAGCCTGCCGGACTACAGTCCACGGGGTCACGAGAGTCAGACACAACTGAGTGACCAAACCAGGGGTAACAGTGTTGTTTATTGCTTGGAGGTCCTAGACAAACCTCCCTTTGGCCCTTAGGTTTTCTCACCAGTAAAGTGGGAGTGCTACAGGGACCCATACAAGGGATAATGAAGTCTTGAGCCTTGTAATCTTCTAATATGGGTTTTATGCTTTGAGGGTCTTCTTTACTTACAGTTGTTTGGTTGTTAAATCATGTCCAACTCTTTGTACTCTTTGTTAGGACTGGAAGAAATTCATCCCCAATCTAGAGAAATGTTTCTCCAAGCTGACTAGAAGGGAGGATTGGGAAGATCCCCTGTAATTCCTTGGAGACCTGACATTGAGAATTGGGAGGATATTGGAAAGGCTGGTTAAAGGGCTGAAAATGCCTAAAGTGCTTAAATGTATAAAGATCTCTTTTCAGTACCCTAGGTCTTTGCAATAGTAGCAGAAACTAGGAGGGTTTGGTTTCATTTAGGAGCCTTCATTTGCTAAGGTGAAGATTAAGAATTTTAGCAATCTTCCTTTGAGGTGACTCATTTAAGATTTGAGAGAGCTGGTTTACCAGATTAACTAAATCTGCAGTGGAGGAATTTTCCTATTCCATCCTGGTCTTTTTTACCAGAAGGAAAAGATCTCAGTTTGGTCCATTAATAAAAATAGAGCAAAAACTAGCCATGTGGACCCACCAGCTGAAGGGAAGACCAGAATTTTCCTTAAAAATAAGCTGAAGTCAAGTGTAATAATTATGAACAGGTTCATCAGATTTCTGTGTGAAAGCCTGAATCTTATCCAATCAGTAAGTTTTAAAAAAGCCCTAGGAATTGCTCAATGAAGTTGCTTAGCAATTTTGCAAGCTTGACCATATAATAAACAGGCCGGTCTCCCAGCTGTAATTCTAGAGACCTTTTAGGATTTTCCCAATTAGCAGTTTCCATCCAATGTTGAGCCTGGCCTTTACCAATGAGCATATGAATTAGGTGATAGAAGTCAGAGAAACAAGGCTGTTAAGCTTGAATGACTCTGCTGCCTTTCTCAGCAAATCTATGAAGATCTTTGGTTACTTTGGGAAAGTCTTTGACTTTGGCTTACAGTTCAGCTTTAGTCCAAGGAGTATAAGAAATTAAAGGCTTAGCCTCTTGACACCCAAGAGGCTTAATTTTAAGGGGACAGTTTCCAATAGGTTCAGCAGAAAAGGGAATGGGGAGAATTTCAGAGAAAGAGGGTTTGGTGAGAGAATTAATATGGCAGAATTGAAGTAGAAAAGAAGGTGTTGGCAGTGTAGATGGGAAGAAGGAAGATGGCGCTAGCGGCAAAGTCTGGATGTGAAGAGCAGAAGGAAGACAGGCAAGGTGGCTCTGGAACCAGAGCCTGAGCCGTCAGGAACCATTTTATTTCTCTTAAATCAGTTGTTTGCCTCAGTTAATCTTAACATTTCATTTTGCAGAGAGGCAATGTTTAGATTCCTGATTGCATTGGGAAGCCTCAAAATACCAATTGAAATAAGCATTCCACTCAGTTCTGGAAACTTTTGAGCTATTGTAGTCCAATTTGGTTTTAAGGAGATTAAATTTGAGGATTTCAAAAAGCTCCCCATGATGGCCTTTGATACTCTAGATTGCCTTTGCTCAGATTGGCCCTTTTAGTTAGAAATGTGCAGGAGGAAAGGACAAAAAATTGGCTGCATTTATTGTGTAGGGGGGCACCCTCAAAATATTTAGATAACTGGGATCTCATTTCTCAGAGGTTTTTCTCTAATATAAAAGGACAGTTTTCAAATGGTTCAAATAGCTTACAGGTCAAGTCAAACAGCTTGCAAGTCTGACTATCAGCCAATTCAAAAGAAACAGCTTGGTTCTGGAGAAGCAGCCAGGCCAGAGGCTTTTCTAGCCAGTTTCCAGAAGATAGCCCCTTCCTGAGGAATAAGCTGAAGGCTGAATGGCCACAGTTTCACTTGAAGCAGCTTTCTCCTGAAGGATGAGCCAAAGGCATTTTCAGCCACTTTGGCTGAAATATCAATATTTTGATCTCAAGATGAGACCAAAGTGCTAAATGAGTTCAGTTCAGTTCAGTCGCTCAGTTCATGTCTGACTCTTTGCAACCCCATGGACTGCAGCACGCCAGGCCTCCCTCTCCATCACCAGATCCAGAGTCTACTCAAACTCATGTCCATTGAGTTGGTGATGCCATCCAACCATCTTATCCTCTGTCATCCCCTTCTCCTCTTGCCTTCAATCTTTCCCAGCATCAAGGTCTTTTCAAATGAGTCAGCTCTTCACATCAAGTGGCCAAAGTATTGGAGTTTCAGCTTCAGCTTCAGTCCTTCTAATGAATATTCAGGACTGATTTCTTTTAGGATGGACTGGTTGGATCTCCTTGCTGTCCAAGGGACTCTCAAGAGTCTTCTCCAACATCACAGTTCAAAAGCATCAATTCTTCAGTGCTCAGCTTTCTGTATAGTCCAACTCTCACATCCATACATGACTACTGGAAAAACTATAGCCTTGACTAGATGGACCTTTTTTAGCAAAGTAATGTCTCTGCTTTTTAATAAGCTGTCTAAGTTGGTCATGACTTTTCTTCCAAGGAGCAAGTGTCTTTTAATTTCATGGCTGCAGTCACCATCTGCAGTGATTTTGGAGCCCCTCAAAATAAAGTCTCTCACTGCTTCCATTGTTTCCCCATCTATTTGCCATGAAGTGGTGGGACCAGATGCCATGATCTTAGTTTTCTGAATGTTGAGTTTTAAGCCAACTTTTTCACTCTCCTCTTTCCCTTCCATCAAGAGGCTTTTTAGTTCTTCTTCACTTTCTTCCGTAAGGGTGATGTCATCTGCATCTCTGAGGTTATTGATATTTCTCCCAGCAATCTTGGTTCCAGCTTGTGCTTCTTCCAGCCCAGTGTTTCTCATGATGTACTCTGCATTTAAGTTAAATAAGCAGGGTGACAATATACAGCCTTGACATACTCCTTTCCTGATTTGGAACCAGTCTGTTGTTCCATGTCCAGTTCTAACTGTTGCTTCTAGACCTACATACAGATTTCTCAGAAGGCAGGTAAGATGGTCTGGTATTCCCATCTCTTTCAGAATTTTCCACAGTTTGTGGTGATCCACACAGTCAAAAGCTTTGGCATAGTCTGTAAAGCAGAAGTAGATGTTTTTATGGAACTCTCTTGCTTTTTCAGTGATCCAGTGGATGTTGGCAAGCTGATCTCTTGTTCCTCTGCCTTTTCTAAATCCAGCTTGAACATCTGGAAGTTCACAGTTCACGTACTGTTGCAGCCTGGCTTGGAGAATTTTGAGCATTACTTTGCTAGTGTGTGAGTTGAGTGCAATTGTGCAATGGTTTAAACATTCTCTGACATTGCCTTTCTTTGGGATTGGAATGAAAACTGACCTTTTCCAGTCCTGTGGCCACTGCTGAGTTTTCCAAATTTGCTGGCATATTGAGTGCAGCACTTTCACAGCATTGTCTTTTAGGATTTGAAATAGCTCAACTGGAATTCCATCATGTCCACTAGCTTTGTTTGTAGTGATACTTCCTAAGGCCCACTTGACTTCACATTCCAGGATGTCTGGCTCTAAGTGAGTGATCACACTATTGTGATTATCTGGGTTGTTAAGATCTTTTTTGTATAGTTCTTCTGTGTATTCTTGCCACTTTTTCTTAATATCTTCTCCTTCTGGTAGGTCCATAGTGTTTCTGTCCTTTATTGTGCCCATCTTTGCATGAAAATTTCCCTTCATATCTCTAATTTTCTTGAAGAGATCTCTAATCTTTCCCATTCTATTGTTTTGGCCTGTTTCTTTGCATTGATCACTGAGGAAGGCTTTCTTATCTCTCCTTGCTATTTTTTGGAACTCTACATTCAAATGGGTATATCTTTCCTTTTCTCCTTTACCTTTAGCTTCTCTTCTTTTCTCAGCTGTTTGTAAGGCTTCCTCAGACAAGCATTTTGCCTTTTTTGCATTTCTTTTTCTTAGGGATGGTCTTGATCCCTGCCTCCTTCCTGTACAATGTCATGAACCTCTGTCCATAGTTCTTCAGGCAGGCACTGTCTATCAGATCTACTCCATTGAATCTATTTCTCACTTTCACTGTAATTGTAAAGGATTTGATTTAGGTCATACCTGAATGGTCTTGAGGTTTTCCTTACTTTCTTCAATTTCAGTCTGAGTTTGGCAATAAGGAGTTCATGATCTGAGCCACAGTCAGCTCCCTGTCTTGTTTTTTCTGACTGCATAGAGCTTCTCCATCTTTGGCTGCAAAGAATATAATCAATCTGATTTTGGTATTGACCGTCTGGTGATGTCCATGTGTAGAGTCTTCTCTTGTGTTGTTGGAAGAGGGTGTTTGCTATGACCAGTGCATTCACTTGGCAAAACTCTATTAACCTTTGTCCTGCTTCATTCTGTACTCCAAGGCTAAATTTGCCTGTTATTCCAGGTGTTTCTTGACTTCCTGCTTTTGCATTCCAGTCCCCTATAATGAAAAGGACATCTTTTTGGGTGTTAGTTCTAGAAGGTCTTGTAGGTCTTCATAGAACTGTTCAACTTCAGCTTCTTCAGCATTATTGGTCGGGGCATAGACTTGGATTACCATGATATTGAATGGTTTGCCTTGGAAACGAACAAAGATCATTCTGTCATTTTTGAGATTGCATCCAAGTATTGCATTTCAGACTCTTTTGTTTACTATGATGGCTACTTCATTTCTTCTAAGGGATTCTTGCTTACAGTAGTAGATATAATGGTCATGTGAGTTAAATTCACCCATCTAGTCCATTTTAAAAATGTTCACTGATTCCTAAAATGTTGACGTCACTCTTGCTGTCTCCTCTTTGACCACTTCCAATTTGCCCTGATTCATGGACCTAACATCCCAGGTTCCTATGCAGTATTTCTCTTTACAGCATCGGACTTTGCTTCCATCACCAGTCACATCCACAACTGGGTGTTGTTTTTGCTTTGGCTCGGTCTCTTCATTCTTTCTGGAGTTAGTTCTCCACTGATCTCCAATAACATATTGGACATTTATCCACCTGGGGAGTTCATCTTTCAATGTTCTATCTTTTTGCCTTTTCATACTGTTTATGGGGTTCTCAAGGCAAGAATACTGAAGTGGTTTGCCATTCCCTTCTCCAGTGGACCACGTTTTGACAGAACTCTCCACCATGACCCGTCTGTCTTGGGTGGCCCTACACAGCATGGCTCATAGTTTCATTGAGTTAGACAAGGCTGTGGTCCATGTGATAAGATTTGTTAGTTTTCTGTGATTGTTGTTTTCAGTCTGTCTGCCCTCTGATGGAGAAGGATAAGTGGCTTGTTATGGAAACTTCCTGATGAGAGAGACTGACTGAGTCTAAATGAGTACTCATATACAAAACAGGGCCTTACCTGGAAAGATGAAACTTTAAAAACTTCTTCCAAGTAAAACCTGGAAATCTTTAAATGCAAAAAGGGAATGTATTTGCAATGAGGATCAAGGCATACTTTAAACTGTAGGGTTGGTGAGAAAAATAGTGACAATGGGTTCAATTTTGAGCATTACACCTGTTTGCTCATTAGACCCAGAGCTGTCAGGGGTTGTCTCTGGTTCCCATATGGGCCACTAAAATATTGACCTGAAACAGACTGCCAAATATTTCTTCAGAAAGGAGTTTTATTCAGGATCAGCAAAGAATTGCAATCTGGGGACTACAGTGATGGTGAGTAATATGCAGGTCCCTGCACGGCAAGGGAAGGAGAACACTTTTATGGAGTGGAAAAGGAAGTTGGGAGGGCTAGAGAAAATGAGTTTTCTCTAAGAGTCCATGGTTTTTCATTGTCTGAGTCCTTGCCAGGAAAGCAGATGAGTTTTTCTTGCTCCTGTTGGGTTCTGCTCTGGTTGCTGGGTGTGGGAGCAGTCGCTTCAGATCTTTCAGCTCTGTTTAATGGAGGTTTCTGTTTATTGATTATTTACAGTCCACAGTAAATAAATAGTGCTTAATAAAGTTTAGTTGTTATTATTATTAGTCAGGTTTTGAATACTGGCTCTGTGGTCATTGAGACTAGGGGTTTCTTAAACTCTCTCCTTCTAAAATTATAGATCAAGATAATGATAATGATACTTACCTTAGAGAGATGTTATATATCATTGAAAACTGATGAGATGAGATGTTTAAAATGGTGTCAGCCTCTTTAGTATCCAGCAACAGCCTTGGAGCAGATTTTTTATGCTAGTAGGAAAAATCACTTGAGTGCTTTGCTTAGTTATAAAAAAGTAAGGCCAGTAGATATGTGTTATCCTTAGGATAATATTTTTAGGAGATTTTTGTTTATAATCTGACAAAGATAGCCCCCTCACTATAGTCCTCAGTATACAGAGCTAGTTTTGAGTAGGAGTTGTTAGTTTTTCCAAGTAGCCAAGGAACCCTCTGGAAGGAAAGGAATAAAGTCCTTGGTCCTTCTCTTTTAAGGGTTAATGTCATTAGACTTTGATATACTGGGCTGATATTTGTTGGAAAGAAAGAACACCAAGGGTCCTAGAGTGCAATTTACCATGGGCCTGTCTAACTTGGATTCAGGTCAGGGTTTCGTGGGGCCCTAGGACTGTGAGAAAGGGTGTTCTATAGCACTTGGGTGAGACAGGCATCGTTTTATCCTTAGAGATGATGACTGAGAAGATGCATTTGACTTAAAATGATGAATAGAGTGGAGGCTTGACTGTGGCCTGTGTGAAAAAACCACATCGGCATGGCAGGGATAATCAGCCACTGGACTGGGTGTGACCAGGTCTGGTATGACCATGAGGTAGCCTCCAAAGCGTGGTACTGGTGAGCTAGTTGAACTTTCTAGTTATTTCTCTCACCCGGCATTCTTGGTTCTCTTTAAAACTGAGAAAGGCCCTAGGGATGAAAGAATGGAAAAAGCCTCAAGGAAGGAATTTCAGGTTTCCTGCTGGTAAGGTCTTTGGGTCTCAAGGAATTTACTCAAAGGATAGAATAGATGAAAGAGTGTTTGTATTCTAAGCTTGTGGAGCATACATCCTTGTTAATAATAATAGCAATCATCTGTTGGGCACTTACAATGTGTATCTGGCACAGAGACTAATCTTTTTTCTTTCCTTCTTTGCCGGGAGAAATATCAATAACCTCAGGTAAGCAGATGACACCACCCATATGGCAGAAAGTGAAGAGGAACTAAAGAGCCTCCTGATGAAAGTGAAAGAGATAAGTTAAAAAGCTGGCTTAAAACTCAACATTCAAAAAACTAAGATCATAGCATCCAGTCCCATCACTTCATGGCAAATAGATGGGGGAACAATGGAAACAGTGAGAGACTTTATTTTTTTGAGCCCCAAAATCACTGAAGATGATGATTGCAGCCATGAAATTAAAAGACACTCGCTCCTTGGAAGAAAAGTTATGACCAACCTAGATAGCATATTAAAAAGCAGAGACATTACTTTGCCGACAAAGGTCCGTCTAATCAAAGCTATGGTTTCCCAGTAGTCATGTATGAAAGTGAGAGCTGGACCTTAAAGAAGACTGAACACTGAAGAACTGATGCTTTTGAACTGTGAGGTTGGAGAAGACTCTTGAGAGTCCCTTGGACTGCAAGGAGATCCAACCAGTCAATCCTAAAGGAAATCAGTCCTGAATATTCATTAGAAGGACTGAAGCTGAAGCTGAAACTCCAATACTTTGGCCACTTGATGTGAAGAGCTGACTGATTTGAAAAGACCCTATTGCTGGGGAAGATTGAAGGCAGGAGGAGAAGGATGTGACAGAGGATGAGGTGGCTGGCTGGATGGCATCACCGACTCAATTCACATGAGTTTGAGCAAGCTCCGGGAGCTGGTGATGGACAGGGAAGCCTGGTGTGCTGCAGTCCATGGGGTCACAAAGAATCAGACAGCTGAGTGACTGAACTGAACTATGATGTGTGTCTGGCATGGAAACTGATTTTTGTCTTTTCCTTCTTCCTAGACAAGACAGAACTAGATATCCCAACATCCTTTGAATTAGATGTGGTCCTGTGGCTAAATTAAAAAAACAAACACTGTATAGGACTTCTGGCCTTAGGCCTCAGGATAATAGGTTTTCTTCCAGTTCTCTCTTTTCCTGCTGCAGGTTGCAACCTGGAGTGGTCCAGCTTTGACCAGGTAGATGTTAGCAATGTCCTAGGGGACTACAGCGCAATAGAAAGGAAGGAACCTGGATCCCAACTGACTGTGTAGAGTTGTCTTCCCTGCTATCCTGGACTTTTAGCCTTGTAATTGTTCTGGGAGGAAAAATAAACTTTTTTTTTTCTTTTTTGGAAAAATAAACTTTTTTGTCATCTAAGCTTATATTTCTCAAACTTTAATAGGCACAAGAATCACCTGGAAATTTTGTTGAAATGCAAATCCTGATTCAGTAGTCCTTGAATAGGGGCTTGAGTGGGGTTTGAGAATTTGCATTTCTAACAAATTCCTAAGTGATGTTAATGATGTTGGTTCAGGATCTCTAATTTATGTCCTTCTCCAGGAATTTTGATTTATTTGCTTGCAGTGGAGTTCTGGGACAGCTGGATGAAACAAAACAAAACCACCAACCAACCAACCAACCAAATAAACAAAAAACAACCCTACTCAGTTGATTCCAATCTATAGCTAGGGTTGAGATTCACTGCATGGGAGGAACATTTTCTGGGAATACAGGAATCCTTTCCAGATGACCTGCAGCAGAGGAGACAATTCCTTCTAGCTCTTCTAAACAGACTTGTCATCCTATCTTATTATTTATTAACCACTTATGGATAATGATTCTGGTTGCTTGTCTGAACTGCTGAGAGTACTTGTCTTCCTAAAGTTCATTTCAACCAGAAACTTATTTTTTTGACTTCTTGTTTGACATCTTATTTTGGATGCTTAGCTTTGTCTTTGAACAAAATAATTTAAGATGATGATATATAGAGAAGCTCATTGTTGGCTTTTCCCAAAATCTGCCTTAGAGACCACATAGCGAACATTTGATCTTCAGCACTGCAGCAGCAGTCTAACTTGAGCTTTCAGTCCTGAGACAGACAAATGCGCACCATTACGGAGACGGATGATGTAATAATTAAACTACTATTTTGTGCAATCAGTTTCACTTGAAGGTTCCAAAGTCTTTAGAACATCTGGTGGCAATTTGTAGTTAGCACAACATTATTTTGCATTTATTAAGTGTTGATAATGCAATAGGTATTGTACAGAGTAAAATCTCTGCTCAGAGGTCAAGAGAGGGCAAATATGTCCCTAAAGAAAGAATGTTATGGATTTTTCCTAAAAACCCCACCTGTCTAGGTTAGTTGAAACTTCATAATTTTGGGAAAAGCTGTCATTTGTATAAATTTTCAGCAGTTTATAAAGTCCTTTTACATAGATTGATCTTTAGCATTGTTGCATTGTGATTTAGTCAGTAGCAAGCAACTGAAAACCCGATTGCATCAAACAATAAGAAAAGTTATGATTGGCTGAAGTCCAAATCCAGAGGTATCAAGGTTTTGGGTTGTTAATCCAGTAGGTTGATGAGGACTTAGGTACTGTCAGGGGAAGCACACTGACTGAAACTGCCCACCCTGGCCAGGCACCATAGTAACCATTTCCATGAGTTTTTTTTTTTTAGGACAGAAGGTCCTGGTAAGGAACACGGAACTAATAAGCCACCACCAACTGGAAGAGTGTGGGAAAGGTCAGAAGGAGATGCCCTGGGTTCTTCTACTTCCCAGAATCCTTCTCTTTGGCATCCATCTTGCCTGAGCAATGCGTGCACAACCAGGAAGGACCCTGAGTCAGAATGATTGACCAAAGACAACCTGGCAACTAATCCCATCACCATAAAACCCGAGACTTTGAGCCACTTGGGTTTCCTTACCCTCCTGCTCTCTGCCTGGGCACTGCTTCCCAATAAAGCGTTTTGCTTTGTCAGCAAGTTTGTCTCCTCGGACAATTCATTTCTAAGCGTTAGACCAGAGCCTCCTTTTAGGCCCTGAAAGGGGTCCCCCTTTCCGAAACAGTACTCCTCTCTCTCTTACATGCTGTTAGCCAGGGCATCATCAGTTCAAGCCAAGACCACTTTCCCTTATGGTAGTTAAGAACTACCTCAGTAGCAGCTGGGGCTGCCCATCTCATTATTCTAGCTCAGGAGAAGAAAAATCTCTCACCCAAGCATGGAAGAGAAATCCTTCTCTTATCCTGAATAGTCAGATTAGATAACGTGTCTATTCCATGGTAGGGGGGCTCAATGAGGTGGGGTGGTGACCTACAATGACTGCTTTGGGTTCCTGGACCAATTACTGGCAAGGAATTATGTCCGACTCTTCTGACCCCATGGACTATAGCCTGCCAGGCTCCTCTGTCCATGGGATTCTCCAGGCAAGAATACTGGAGTGGATTGCCATTTCTCCAGGGAATCTTCCCAAACCAGGGATTGAACCCCAGTCTCCTGCACTGGAGGTGGATTCTTGACCATCTGAGCCACCAGGGAAGCCCTACTGGCAAGGAAGGATGGGGTTACTGTGATTGGCATAGGCCAGTCAGGGTTCGTCCCTGGAGCTGGACAGGGAGTCTGTTTCCTCTGGGTCACATGGAAGGGGTGGATGAACGAACAAAGTCTAGTCTCTCTTAGGGAATAAGCACAGGGAACGGATACTGGTAGCACTCAACAGCGTTGGCTGCCAGTTGCTGCTGCTGCTGCTGCTGAGTCGCTCAGTTGTGTCCGACTCTGTGCGACCCCACGGACTGCAGCCCACCAGGCTCCTCCGTCCATGGGATTTTTCCAGGTAAGCGTACTGGAGTGGGGTGCCATTGCTTTCTCTGTTACTGCCAGTATTTGGTGCTAATTTACAGAGGAAAGGGCTTCCCTGGTGGCTCAGATGGTAAAGCAACTGCCTGCAATGCGGGAGACCTGGGTTCCATCCCTGGGTCAGGAAGATCCCCTGGAGAAGGAAATGGCAACTCACTCCAGTACTCTTGCCTGAAAGATTCCATGGACGGAGGAGCCTGGTAGGCTACGGTCCACGGGGTTGCAAAGAATCGGACACAACTGAGTGACTTCACTTACAGAGGAAAGAACAAGGTTATGGAAATTGAAGGACACCCGGGATCTCACAGTTCAGCAGTGGCCTCACAGTTCAGCAGTGGCGGAATTGACATTTCCAGTTGTCGAACTGTTGTGCCTTTAGCAGTGAAACCAACCCAAGACCATACTCAAAGCAGAGGTTTGTCTGTAGCACCTCCCCCTCCTCTGCCCCTCCCCCCTTCCTTGCTCATCCTCTTTCCTTTACAATTTAGAAAACAGTACTCACTGGCCTTGTTGTGGGGTCCCAGCCTATTGACAGTGATGCTCTCTGCTAGGAATGCCTGAGGCACTCGGCAGGCCTGGCCAGCATTACTTGTAGGAACTCCCCTTGCCTCCACCCCAGACATTCCCCCACTCCAGGCCAGTGCTGTGGCTGGAGCAACCCTTGAGGTTCTTACTCCACTTGCAGGATGCACTTCTGCCAAGACACCAGGCAGGGAACTTTGCTGAACAAGATTTATTACTTATAAGTCGTGGAGGGTCCATGGCACACCTGAAGGCTGCACAGCCCAGAGGAGGGGAAGAGAGGGAGAAAGAGGGAACCTGGGGCTCTGCCTTCATTAGGTTCCAAAGGTGGAAGTCTAGGGTTTGTAGGCTCACTGTTGACCACTTTAAAGGGTAACAGGGGGAATTGGGCACAGGAAGGGAGAAGTGAAGTCCCTCAAGCTGTCAGTGATGTAGGTTACCCAGGGCTTTCTGAAAGAGGGACCTGCATAGGTGAGGTCAGTCTAACTTACCTGATTTTTTGCTAGCAGCTGTGTCAGACAACCAGTAATATATTTATTACAGATGGATGTCCTTGAAATGGATGCCTCGGCAATCAAAAGCTTAATGTCAGGCATTTTTACCTTATAGTAATGAAGATATCATTTTTGCACTGATATCCTGATATCACTGTCCTGAACCCTAGAACCTTGGGCACCTTATTTTGTTTCTTTGGGCTTCTTTCTTCAAGGAAGACATTAGAACTATTGTGGAATTTGCTAAGCACTCTAATTTTCATGAATTTTACAACTCTTTTCTCCTCCTTTCTCTGTTTCCCCTGGAGCTTCTGCTTATCAGTGATTTCTAACTTTTTTGGTAAATATACACAGTAAGATGTGGATTTTATAAAACAACTCAGTGTACACACACAAATACACACACATCATGAATTAAGTGTTATTGAACAGGGACTTCCCTGGTGGTCCAGTGGCTAATCCTCTGGGCTCCCAATGCAGGGGGCCCACGGTTTGATCCCTGATCAGGGAACTAGATCCCACATGCTGCAACTAAGAGTTTGAATGCTGCAACTAAAAATACCACTTGCCACAACAAAGATCAAAAAAACCCCCTGTGCTGCAACTGTGACCTAGAGCAGGCACAATAAGTAAATAAAACAATATATAATGCTAAAAAAGTTTCACTGAACAATATTTATCCTAGTACAGAAGGTGATGCCCTCATCTAGTATAATCTGCTGTGAGCTATATCCTGTGCTGTGCTAAGTCGCTTCAGTTGTGTTCAACTCTGTGCGACCCCATGGACTGCAGCCCACCAGTCTCCTCTGTCAGTGGGATTATCCAGGCAAGAATACTGGAGTGGGTTGCCATGCCCTCCTCCAGAGCATCTTCCTGACCTAGGAATTGAACTCACATGTCTTATGTCTAGTGCATTGGCACCTGGTTTCTTTACCACTAGCGCCACTTGGGAAGCCCTCCGTGGACCTCACCCTTAGTAAAGCTTAAGGGTCAGCCTTCAACTGACTCCTTGGGCCTTAACTTGGCAAGTCTTCATTCTCCCAATCTCCCTATCCACTCCCCAGCTCCCAGTAAGATTTCTTTACTTTACATCTCATCTCCCTGGGATCCTGGCTCCTATCATTACTTAGATATTCTGACGTTTAGCTCAGCTGTGTGCTAACAGTTTATTCTGCCCAGCCTTCTCTGGTCCAAGCAGTTATGAAATCCCCTGGTTAGATCTGATGACCTGTACAATCTGATTTCTGTACAATCAGATTCTATTCTCTTTCTACCTCTCCCTCTCTCCCTTCCATATATTCTTCTGAGAGTGAGGTGCTCAAGTCAAGACTTAGTCGTGGTGTGTCCACTTAAACACTAACCCTCTTTACCACAACTGTTTGACGTTAGCTCAGCCGGTAGAACTGTAGCTCTGCCCAGAGTCCCTGCAGAAATGCTGGATTCGTGCAGGTTTACCAGCAACTTTCACCCCCAGAAATCAAGTCCAGTCTAGCTATTCATAAGTACATAAATCACTTTAGGGAAGGTGAAAGTTCATCTGGCCCAATATTTCTCCTCTGTTTTTGGTTTATCTTAATCCCGTTTTGCTAGTTTTTCACCACGCCCTCAATCTTCTCTGTCTCCAAAAGAAGGAGAGCCGCCCCTCCTCAACTCTTAAAAATTCTGTTAGAGCCACTTTCTTCAATAACTTATTCCATATGTTGCAGACACGAGCTCCATCAGGATCCTTCCTCCCCCCGCCGCTTCCTCATTTTTGTCTGGCATCTCTCAGTGTTTGAATCATTACAAGTAAAAGGAAAAAATACTCTCCAATCCCAGCCCAGTGGGGCCTTTCTTGGTGTGTCCCGTGTGTTGCATCATTTCAAAGGTTTTATGGGAGTTTAACCCAGTGAGAAATGGCTGCTCTGCCGTTACGGTCCATCTTCTCTTGATAGCCCCTTATGGCTTGGGTGATATAGCCCTTCTCTGCTCAGGACACCAGGCTTCCTGGGATAAAGGGGCAGAAAAGTTCTCCATCTTCCTTGTGTGTGTGCTAAGTCACTTCAGTCATGTCTAACTCTTTGCGACCCTGTGGACTGTAGCCTGCTGGGCTCCTCTGTCCATGGAATTCTCCAGGAAAGAATACTGGAGTGGGTTGCCATTTCCTTCTTCAGGGGCTCTTCCTGGCCCCAGGGTTGAACCCATGTCTCTTACATCTCCTGCATTGGCAGGCAGGTTCTTTATTGCTAGCACCACTTGGGAAGCCCTCCATCTTCCTTAGTGGGGTCCAATAAGAATTCTGAGCAAACAGAGGACACTTCTCTGGATTTGCAGTCAATTCTCTCTGCAAACATACTCTCAGATTTCAGCTGTTTTTAACTGCAGATGGACATAGGGTCTATAATTTTTTAAAATAGATTTTTTTTTCTTTCTGTAAATAACTCCACTTAACCCATTCTGGTTCTTTTTCTGGTCTGTGCCCTGGTTTGACTGTTCCATAAGAGACATACTTAGTTCTTGGTTTTCTGCTTTCAGACTAATTATTTCACTTTTCACTGATACCAGTTGCTTTTATCTTTGTAGACCTGAAATAAGTTTCTTCAGCAAAGATGGGTTTATTCAGGATTAGCAAAGAATTGCAAGTCAGAGTCTGCAAACATGGTGAGCCACAAGCAGGTCCCTGCACGGCGAGGGAGGGAGAAGACTTTTATAGAGGGGAAAAGGAAGTTGGGAGGGCTAGAGGAAATGAAGAGTTCATGGCTTTTCATTGGTTAGTCCTCGCTGGAAAGAAAAGTCTTCTCGTTGGGTTGTGCTATCGTTACAGGGTATGGGAATTCCCCCTTTGGGTGTTCTAACTCTCTTTAATTGAGATTTCTAGTTATTAACATTTTTGCACCTTTCAGGTAGATATAGCCTTTCTTTGAGATGAGCTCTTTTCTGTGCACCAACAGGCATTGTCGCCTTTTCCTTTTCCCCAAATCTCTCTGAAACAGGAGGAAGGGCCTTGCCCAGCTGGCCTTGGAGTCGGCCCTGACAGGTTCTAGGACCTGCAAACAGTTTACGGGGCCTGGCAGGGCTGCGGGTGGGGAGTTGCACTTCATTATTGTCGATTTGTAAGTCTGAACTTTGTGGCAAAGATAACCTGCCAGGAAGCTGCTTTAGAGCATCTGCCGCTGCCCCACAGGCATGAAATGTGGATGTGGTCAGCCTGCAGAGGTGCCGCCAAGGTTCGCGAAAGCGAGCGATGCATGCTGAGTATTTTTTCACAGTACCAATTTCTTCCCTGCCCCCCATTTTTCTAGTTTTTTAAAGATGTCATTGGGTTTGCTCCACAGCTCCAAAAGACCACCTCTTTGCAGAGGCAGTCTGGCGCTAGCTATGTGTGGTGACACCCACTGTTGGAGGTACTACTAAGCCAAAGCGAACTTGATAGAGGCCTTTGTCTCTCATTTGACCCCAAAGTTTATTATTTAAAGGGATTCTTTGGCCTTAAATATAATTCAAGCAAATATATATATTCAGGCAAATAAATTAATATATATTCAGGCAAATAAATGCTGATGCCGTATTGCCCAGATAAAATATTCTAGCTTTGCTACCTAATTACTGTGCATCTTGAGGAAGTTACATAATCTTTCTGTGCCTCAGTTTCCTCATCTGTAAAATGGAGCTGGTAACACTGCCCTCCTGAGAATGAGATGAGTCCTGCATGGGAATGCTTAGGAAGAGTGCCAGGCACGCGGTAAGCACCCAGACTATACTGGCTTTTATGATTTGACGCTTCCATATTCTGGCTCCATTCTCCAAACCACCTCCCTTAGGAGCACTTCTGTGAATGGACATTGGTTCTTGGAACTGTATTCTTTTTTGAAAAATCTCTGGTTTTATTTTGCTAACTTCTGAGACCCTAGATCTATGCATAGTATGGACATAGGATTTTTGCATTTGGAGCTCTTCTGATGGACACGGTGACTCCCGCAGGGAAAACAAAAGAGGTTTTCAGTGTTGTCTATGTCTCTCCAGGAAAACAGCTGTATCACTTCCCTGGCTGCTTTAAGGGAATCAGTAGGAACCAGCTCCATCCAGTTGTCCCTTCCTAATTGCCTGGATTACCTGCTCTGGATTTAGCTGTTTCTTTGGTATTTATTAATTATGCTGTGATTGGTCTTTAAGGTATGTCTTTGCTTATGCAGCTTAGCCAAATTCACATTTTTGGGGAAACACTAATTATAGTAATACAGGCAGGCGCTATGACTTGGCTTTCTAAGCTCTTTGCACACCTAAGTTTTAGCTTGTCTTGGTAATTTTATGAAATGGGGTAAATCACTGTCTAACTCTTGTATCTTTCCCTGGGTGAACTTTCATTTTCATTTTTTTGGTAATGAGCTAAAGATAAAGGCTGGGATTATAATAAAAAAATTTTTAAACACTTTGACCAAATGTAACACAAAGTTAACCGAATCTTATACTAAACTGGCAAGTTAATTGAATTAAATGATTGAGATTAATTTATTGGTTCCCTCAGCCAACTTTTCTTGAATAGTGGATCTGTTATCATATAGATAGAGCCTACAACAGTTTCACTTGCCCTAACTCTATGCAAACACAAGTATTAATTTGCTGTGGTTCTTTGTCAAGCAGTACTTGCTCCTAAAACCTTGCTACTGGGGATACTTCCAGGTACCATTTCATGGACTGTCTTTGCAACTCCTTTTATTCAGTGTGTCGATTGGCTCAGCAGGGTAACAGATGTGTCTGAACTCCTAGATTGTTTCTCTGCCTTGTGTCACTTGCCAAATGATTTTGACTTTATAGGGAAAAACTTAGCGTTGGTTTGTGTCCGTTATCACCAGGCAGACCAATGACCAATTCTTTAGGGCCTTGGAAGTGAGAGACATCTCACAGGCTGTTTTGTTTCTCAGCTTGGGTCTGCTAGTGTGGCAGTCCTTAGGAGTAACTCATTTCTTATAATTACAGAGTCTGTCTCCTAAATTTACAAACCTCAACATTTATTTTATTAACATCCAGGCTATAATAATAACTACTACAGAACTCTTATGGTGTGCAGGCATGGTTCAAAGTTGTTCCTGTTTAGTTGCTAAGGTGTGTCCGACCCTTTTTTGTGACCCCATGGACTGTAGCCCGTCAGGCTCCTCTATTCTTCCTGAGATTTCCCAGGCAAGAATGCTAGAACAGGTTGCCATTTCCTTCTCCAAGGGATATCCCCAAACCAGGGATCGAACCTGCATCTCCTGCATTGGCAGGCAGATTCTTTACCACTGAGTCAGCAGGGAAGTTGATAGTTCTAAGTACTTTAGATATATTACTCCATTTAATGCTTTGGTGGTTGTTATGAGGAAAATTCTGTTATTAAACCCACTTTACAAATGAGGAAACAAAAAGTGTTCCAGAGAGATGAGATTCTTGCCTGAGGTCCCATAGCAAGTGAGTGATCATATCCGGGGTTCTAGAACTGGTGAAGGTAAAGGATTTAAACTCAAGAAGCTGGGTCCTGGAGTTCAGTTCAGTTCAGTCACTCAGTCGTGTCCGACTCTGCAACCCCAAGGACTGCCTTATGCCAGGTTTCCCTGCCCATCACTAACTCCCGGAGCTTGCTCAAACTCATGTCCATCGAGTCAGTGATGCCATACAACCATCTCATCCTCTGTGATCTCCTTCTCCTCCTGCCTTCAATCTTTCCCAGCATCAGGGTCTTTTCCAATGAATCAGTTCTTCGCATCAGTTCAGTTCAGTCGCTCAGTCGTGTCCGACTCTGTGCGACCCCATAGACGGCAGCCCACCAGGCTCTGCCATCCCTGGGATTCTCCAGACAAGAACACTGGAGTGGGTTGCCAGTTTCTTCTCCAGTGCATGAAAGTGAAAATTGAAGGTGAAGTCGCTCAGTCGTGTCCGACTCCTAGAGACCCCATGGACTGCAGCCTACCAGGCTCCTCCGTCCGTGGGATTTTCCATGCAAGAGTACTGGAGTGGGGGTGCCATTGCCTTCTCCGACAGAGGAGTCTAGTGGGCTATAATCCATGGGAGTCAGACACGACTGAGCACTAACCCACACATGCATGCTGGGCTCCAGGTTGCACGGCCTCAGCTGTTGTTTTTGGAGACACATCAGTGTTAGGAACCGCGAGGTGACGCCTAAATCTTGTTCCATGAAGTCTTAGGTCAGTGCTAAGAGTCTGGGGCATGGTTACCAGCTCTGCCCTGGGAAATGAGCAGAGAAGGCGCCAAGGAGAGACGCCAAGAGAACCGAGAATTATGTGTGTTGTGTGAGAAGGCTCCAAGCAAGCCATGGGGAGGCGTTTTGGGAGAATTTCCTGAGCCAGAGTCCAGTGTTTGCCGTGGCTTGTTATGTGTACCTCTGGTGTGGGCTTCCTGGGAAATGTTAGAAGAGCTGCTGCAGTGGAGACTTCATTCCTAGGCCTCCAGGAAGCCGCATGGATCGCCCTTCCTCCTCTAGGGATGTGCTTAGAACTCTGATAGTGACCGGAATCAGACCACCTTCCACTGGGTGGATCAGAGTCACCATAACATTCTTTACTCTCAGATTATTAATACTTCAAAAATTTTTTATTTTGAAATAATTAGATTCATAGGAATTTGTAAAAATAGTGCAGAGCAGTCCCTCTGGTGGTACAGTTTCCCCTAGTGGTACTGTTGCCTAACTAGAGCACAGTACCAAGCCAGGAAATTGACGTTGATACGGTCCATTAGACCTTTTTCAGATTTTACCAGTTTTATGTGCACTTATTTGTGTGTGTGTGAATAGCTCTGTGCAATTTTATCACATGTGTGTGTGTGTGTGTGTGCGTGTACTAAGTCGCTTCAGTCATGTCAGGCTCTGTGCGGCCCCATGGACTGCAGCCTGCCAGGCTCCTCCATCCATAGGATTCTCCAGGCAAGAATACAGGAGTGGGTTGCCAGGCCCACCTCCAGGGTCACATGTGTACATTTGTGTATTATAATACCACCATAATCAAGAGACAGAACTCTTCCATTACCAGAAAGATCCTTGGATTCATTTTTAAAGAAGAAAGATCTACCCCTGAAAGAACTGTTATTAGCTCATGTTGGTATAATACAGTTAAGCAAGTTAGAGTTCCCTTTATATCCTTTACATTTCATTAATATTTTTGTGTGAATACATCCTATTCACCTTTAAGGATCTAACAACACTTGGATCTTTTGACTGGATTGGGAGGTTACGTTGCTCCCATTTCCAACATACCTTTTAGGTAAGCCACCTAAGGAGGTGGGAGACTGGTCTGTTATGTTTACCACAGTCTGTCCAGCACCTCGAAGAGGGTCTAGCACACAGAAGTTACCCAATAAACATTTCTGAAATGAATTAACTCATTCTATCTTGATTCTTACTACAAATGCTGTTAGCTCAGGGGCCTCCCAGAACCCCAGTTAGTTCTGAAGCAGCTCCTTGATTGACCTTAATTTGAAGTCTGATTCAATCCCAGAACTTTTACTGCATTACTCTTTTAATGAATTTTTGTCATTACTGGCCTACCATACATTTTTCACAAAGTTGAAAAAAATTAAACCAGGACTTTCCTTGTGGTCCAGTGACTGACTCTGTACTCCCAATGTAGGGGGCCCAGACACAGCCAAAATAAATAAATATATTAAAAAAATTAAAACAATTTTTAAAGACAAAATTTCAGGTAAAAATTGTTTAGCTTCAAGTAAACGTGTTTGACAAATGTACATGGGTCGTGCTCATGCCTACTCGCTCCCTCCTCATGTGTCTACTAGCCTATTTCTTCTTACGGCCATTTCACTGGGCTAAAACATCTTGCAACTGAATGACATTCATGTCAATCACCCTCCTCTCGAGACCCCGAATATAAGTTCTCACGAAAATCTCCTTAGCAGAGAGGTGGAGTAAATTACATTTTTTTTTGGATCCTAACTGTTCGAGTTTCTTTATACCTGCAGTGTGGCTCTTGATAAGGTGACGTATGTCTAGTCACCAGCCACATGGATCAGAGCTTATTTTCATGATCAAACTAGGGTTATCTCATAGTTACTGAATGTCCCAGGCAGAGGGACTGCTAGCTACAAAGGGAATACTGCAGGTGAAAGGCGAGAGGAGTGGTGAGTGGTGGAAGGCCAGGATGGAAAACGACTTAGAAACTCACCAAGAGAGATTTCTTTCTTTCTTTTTTTTTTTTTTTGACAACTGAGATAAGACACCTGACTCCTCTCTCTGATACTGAAAATCCAGACAGTCTGCTTCTGTGCCAGCTAAGTGCAGGCCTCAGATGGACACTGGTTAAGCTGCCATTTGGGCTAGCTTTTTTTCCCACTATTCTCGGTTTTGGCAGAGGTGTTACCTTTTTTCTGTTCTGATAGTTGATATCTAGTTGAAATTATTTTTGTTATTAGTACACTAATTCCCACTGGTCCTTCCTCTGACACAGTCTTCATCTTATGTCTGGATTCTTAAAACTAAATGTCTCAATGCTCTCCTGACTTTCAGAACCCACCCCTCTCTGCTTATAGCCCTCTATCCATGCTGCCCATTATTTTCAGTTGAACCTTAAAAAAAAACCCCACGCTTTAATCAAGAACCTATGGCTGCCCATTGGATCAAGTCAAGTCAAGATCCTGTCATTTCACAGCCCTCCTCTTTAACCTGACTCCCTCCTCTGTGTCTCCTTCACACACTCCCGTTATTATATGCGGCAAGGAGGTATGTAATAGGTGGTGGTTAAACTATAGTAATAATTTCCTAAGACTGCCCAGACTTGGAGGCTTAAACAACAGAAATTTATCCTCTCGTAATTCTGGAGGCCAGGTGTCAAGATGTCTAAAACCAAGATGTCAGCAGGATCGCACTCCCTCCAGAGGTTCTAGGGGAGAAGTCTTCCTCACCTCTTTGGGTGGCTCTATGCATTCCTTCTGGAGGGGTTGGAAGACAGGAACAGAAGCAAGGGTTATAGTAAGTGAGACGAGAGAAAAAGAGAGTAAGCAGCTGGGGTCACCTGGGGAGAGGGAACGCCCTGAGGGCCTGCCTTGGTCGGGCAGCGGGAAGGCGAACTGTGCCGAGTCAGTGCTGTGTCAGGAACAGACTCACCACCTGAATCAATGCCTCCTGGGCGGACACAGGCGGGGGTATCAGGATGGAGTATCAGGATGGAATTCTGACGGACCAACGCGTGGAGGATGCTGCCCTCCCCTGGGGTAGTGGGAGAATCTGGGTATGCAAGGACTGCAGAGCTGAAACTGGAGGAGAAGTAAGAAGACCTTCCCATTCCTGTGGAGAGGGGGGTGGGCTCCTCCGTGAAGTAAGAAGCCAGGGTTCAGGGCCCTGAAGCCGAAGGACAGAAACAAGCGCCTTACATGGCAAGGCTGAGGGCTGGGACGCTGTGAATGGGAGGACTAGAAAGTGGGTGAGGCTTAAATCTGCTTCCTGTCTCTTAACTGTCTTTGTTTTTCTGTTACTTCTTTGGACAGCTTCTGCTTTCCTTCCTCCTTGTCATTTCCTCTTCCGTCCTTCCTTCCTTTTGCTGAAAGAGAAGAGGGGCTCTGGCTAATAATCTGATCTAATGAAATCTGCCTGCTGTGTGAGAAAATGTGACCTAAATAATTAAAAATAGTATAACATGATGTTTAATTAGTCATATGCCCTTGTTATGGGAACATGTGTTGGGACTGGATTTGTTAATGTGAACATGCTCCATTTCGGCTTTGAGGAGCAGCCACAACTTGCTGTGGGTGGTAGATAAACACAGCACACAGGACATCATATGTGCCCAGGCGATGAAGTGAGCCAGTGACGGCCAGGGAGGCTCTCAGCAGAGATGAAACGAATTAGAGACCAGAACCTGATAAGGTAAAAGGCATCTTCTTATTGTCTTTAAGTAGTTGAAGATGATCAAGTCTTAAGGAGAGTATTTTTGGGAATTTAAGAAGGCACAGAAAAACCAGTATTTTTGGGGGAGGCCTAAAAGGGCATTCTTAACTTATGTGCTTGGCTAGTAGATTGCTTTTATGGATTAGTAGTTTAGCAATAAGGTATCAGATCCCTTATATCTGTTGAAATTTCCAGAGTTTTCTCCAAAAAGCTAGAAGCTGAGTTTTACAAATGGTACCCTGACTCAGGGCCCTGGAGTCAGTTAGGCTAGGTTCAAATCCACTTCCTCAGATGCTTGATTCTGGACTTTGGTTTCCATATCTTTGAAATAGGGATGATGATGGGAGTTAAATGAGGCAATAACGCACATGAATGTAGTTTGTAAGGTGCTGTTCAGATACTGGATGTAATTCTTCCCCAGTCCTATTCCCTAGAATAGGGGGTTAAGGCACCTTGTAGGGTCTCAGGGGTTTGCTTTCTGCCTCCACTCAGAGGCTCGCATGGAATGTATTCCTATATCCTTACCCAACTGCCATGCCACCTCTGGGACCTGAGCCTGTGTTTCCTCTCTTTTCTCTACTAATGATAGCAAAATGCACAATCTTAGTCACTGCAGAATCCAGTTAAAACCAGGCTTTTTCCTTTGCACACCACAGGCTCTCGTATGGGGATAGTGGGAAGGCTTGGCTGGCTACCCTATTTCCATGTTTAGTTCTTTTTACATCCATCCCATTCCCTCTGCTGTCCTGCGGGTAGTGGGAGGGAAAGAGGAGGGGCTTGGGGGGTCTTATCTGACAGAACAGTTGTAATGGCATTAGGGCCCCTGACTGGCTTGGCTTCTCCAGTGCTGTTGCTGACTCTTGCAGGGAGGGGTCTTCAGGGACTCTGGCCCTAGCAGTTTCTCCCCTGCAGTGCCCTGCAGCTGGACGTCTGTGTCTCTCTCCTCAGCTCCTGGCAATTGTTCTTCTGTTGGATCACCTCAGCCTTCTAGGGGATCCATTTAAAGATAACTCCTTGTTCTCTGCTATGGGTTTATAGCTGCCCAGTGAGAAACCTATGAACATTTTTGCCCCCATCAAATTCTGGAAAGGCTAGCTGTTCCCTTTGTCGTCTTCCCTCTTTGCCACCAGGCAGGACATGCCAGCCAGCCTCTTACCTTTAACATTTAAGAAGTGAGTCAGGTGTGTCAATCCTGCTGCCTCTAGGTAACAAATGACAAACTCTTAAAGAATTATTTGGCATAAGGTGGGGTTTAGGGAGAGGCACTACCTTCTCTTCGTCTATGGTAGGGAGGACTCTTGGGTACCAACAACTCTCTTCAAAGAAAATCCCAACTACCTCCTAGCTTCTTCCTCTCCTAATGAATTCATACATTGCTTTTTTTTTGGCTTTTTTTTTTAGTTTATTTTTAACTGAAGGATAATTACAATATTGTGATGGTTTCTGCCATACATCAACATGAGTCAGTTATAGGTATACATATGTCCTCTCCCACTTAAACCTCCCTCCCACCTTCCACCCCATTGTACTCCTCTAGATTTCCATAGAGCACTGGTTTGAGCTCCCCGAGTCATACAACAAATTCCCCTTTGCTATCTATTTTACATATATGTACATTACATAGTGTATGTGTTTTCATGCTACTCTCTCCATTTGTCCCACCCTCCCCTCTCCGTTTAACTCCCTGCCCTTCCAGGTTCACAAGTCTGTTCTCTAGGTCTGTGTGTCCATTGCTGACCTGCAAATAGGTTCATCACTACTATCTTTCTAGATTCTAGAATATGTGTTAATATATGATATCTGTTTTTCCTTTTCTGACTTCCTTCACTTTGTATAATAGGTTCTAGCTTCATGCACCTCATTAGAACTGACTCAAATGTGTTCCTTTTTATGGCTGAGTAATATTCCATTGTAGAGATATGCCACAGCTTCTTTATCCATTCATCCATCAGATGGACGTCTAGGTTGCTGCCATGTATTGTAAATAGTGCTGCAATGAACACTGGGGTACATGTGTCTTTTTCAATTATGTTTATCTCAGAGTGAATGCCCAGTACTGAGATTGTTGGGTCATATGGTAGTTTTGGAGAAGAAAATGGCAAGCCACTCCAGTATTCTTGCTTGGAGAATCCTGTGGACAGAGGAGCCTGGTGGGCTACTGTCCATGGGGTTGCAGAGTCGGACACGACTGAAGCGACTTAGCAGCAGCAGCGTGGTAATCCTATTCCTATTTTTTTTTCTTTTTTAAGGAATCTCCATACTGTCCTCCATAGTTGTATTAATTTACATTCCCTCCAACAGTGCAAGAGGGTTCCTTTTTCTCCCTCTCCAGCATTTATTGTTTATAGAGTTTTTGATGATTGCCATTCTGAGTGGTGTCAGGTGATATCTCATTGTAGTTTTGATTTGTCTTTCTCTAGTAATGAGAAATACTGATCATCTTTTCCATGTATTTATTAGCCATGTATATGTCTTCTTTGGAGAAATGTCTGTTTAGAGTTCTGCTTACTTTTTGACTGGGTTGTTGGGTTTTCTGGCATTGAGTTGCTTAAGCTGCTTGTATATTTTGAAAATTAATCCTTTGTCAGTTGTTTCATTTGCCATTGTTTTCTCCCATTCTGAGGGTTGTATTTTCACCTTGTTTATAGTTTCCCTTGCTGTGCAAAAGCTTTTGAATTTAAGTAGGTCCCATTTGTTTACTTTTGTTTTTATTTCCATTACTCTAGGAGGTGGGTCATAGAGGATCTTGCTGTGATTTATGTCATCGAGTGCTCTGTGTACGCTTTCCTATAAGAGTTTTATAGTTTCTGGTCTTACATTTAGGTCTTTGGCCCGTTTTGAGTTTATCTTTGTGTGTGGTGTTAGGAAGTGTTCTAATTTCGTTCTTTTACACGTAGCTGTCCAGTGTTCCCAGCAGCACTTACTGAAGAGGCCATCTTTGCCCCGTTGTATATTTTCCCCTCCTTTGTCAAAGATAAGGTGCTGATAGGTGTGTGGGTTTGTCTCTGGGCTTTCTTTCTTGTTCTGTCGGTCTATATTTCTGTTTTTGTGCCAGTACTGTACTATCTTGATGACTGTAGCTTTGTAGTATAGTCTGAATTCAGGAAGGTTGATTTCTTCAGCTCTGTTCTTCTTTCTCAAGATTACTTCGGCTATTTTGGGTCTTGTGTTTCCATATGAATTGTGAAAAATGCCATTGGTGATTTGGTCGGGATCACATTGAATCTGTAGATTGCTTTTGGTAATATAGGCATTTTCACAATATTGAGTCTTGCAACCTAAGAACATGGAATATCTCCTTATCTGTTTATATCATATCTGATTTCTTCCATCAGTGTCATAGTTTTCTGTATACAGCTCTTTTATCTCATTAGGCAGATTGATTCCTAGGTGTTTTATTGTATTTGTTGCAGTGGTAAATGGGATTGATTCCTTGATTTCTCTTTCTGCCTTTTCATTGTTAGTGTATAGGAATGCCAGGGATTTCTGTGTATTGATTTTGTATCCTGCGACTTTACTAAATTCACTGAATAACTCTAGTAATTTTCTGATAGCATCTTTAGGGTTTTCTATAGTATCATGCCGTCTGCAAACAGTGAGTGTTTTGCTTCTTTTTTTCCAGTCTGGATTCCTTATATTTAGTTTTCTGATTGCCATGAGTAGGACTTCCAAAACTATGTTGAATAATAATGGTGAGAGTGGGTACCCTTGTCTTGTTTCTGATCTTAGAGAAAATGTTTTCAGGTTTTTACCACTGAGAATAATGTTTGCTGTGGGTTTATCATACATGGACTTTATTATCTTGAGGTAGGTTTCTTCTACGACAATTTTTTTAAAGGGCTTTTAAAAAATCATAAATAGGTGCTGAATTTTGTAAAAAAGCTTTTCCTGCATCTATTGAGGTTATCATATGGATTTTATCTCTCAATTTGTTAAAATGATGTCTCATATTGATTGATTTGTGTATATTGAAGAATTCTTACACCCCTGGGATAAATCTGACTTGGTAATGGTGTATGATCTTTTCAATGTGTTTTTGGATTCTGTTCTCTAGAATTTTGCTGAAGATTTTTGCATCTATGTTCATCAGTGATACTGGCCCATAACTTTCTTTTTTTGTGAAGTTTTTATCTGGTTTTGTTATCAGGGTGATGGTGGCCTTGTAGAATGAGTTTGGAAGTGTTCTTTCATCTACAATTTTATGGAAGTGTTTGAGAAGGATAGGCATTAGCTCTTCTCTAAATGTTCATAGAATTCACGTGTGAAGCCATCTGCTCTGGGCATTTGCTTTTTGGGAGATTTCAGTGCTTGTAATTGGCTACTGGAGAAGAGAGGAGAAATACCTCCAGAAAGAATGAAGAAGATAAGCCAAAGCAGTAATGATACCCAGTTGGGGATGTGTCTGGTGGTGAGAGTAAAGTTCAATGCTTAAAGAACAATACTGGATAGGAACCTGGAATGTTAAGTCCATGAATCAAGGTGAATTGGAAGTGGTCAAACAGGAGACAGCAAGAGTGAACATCAACATTTTAGGAATCAATGAGCTAAAATAGACAGGAATGAGTGAATTTAATTCAGATGACCATTATATCTACTACTGTGGGCAATAATCCCTTAGAAGAAATGGAGTAGCCCTCATTGTTCACGAGTTTGAAATGCAATCTGGGTGCCTGTTACCTGGGTGCAATCTCAAAAATGACAGAATGATCTTGGTTTGTTTCCAAGGCAAACCATTCAACATCACAGTAATCCAAGTCTATGCCCCAACCACTAATGCCAAAGAAGATGAAGTTGAAAGGTTCTATGAAAACGTGCAAGACCTTCTGAAACTAACATGAAAAAAAAGATGTCCTTTTCCTCAAAGGGGACTGGAATGTAAAAGTAGGAAGTCAAGAGATATCTGGAGTAACAGGCAAGTTTGGCCTTGGAGTAAAAATGATGCAGGGCAAAAGGCTAACAGTTTTGCCAAGAGAATACACTGGTCATAGCAAACACCCTCTTCCAACAACACAAGAGACCACTTTACACATGATCTCGCCAGATGGTCAATACCAAAATCAGATTGATTATATTCTTTGCAGTTCTATACAGTCAGCAAAAATAGGACCAGGAGCTGACTTTGGCTCAGATCATGAGCTCTGTGTTGCAAAATTCAGACTTAAATTGAAGAAAGTTGGGAAAAACATAAGGTCATTCAGGTATGACCTAAATTAAATCCCTTATGATTATACAGTGGAAGTGACAGATTCAAGGGATTAGATCTGATAGACAGAGTGCTCAAAGAACAAGAAGGCAAAATGGTTGTCTGAGGAGGCATTACAAAGAGCTGAGAAAAGAAGAGAAGCAAAAGACAAAGGAGAAAGGGAAAGATATACCCAACTGAATGTAGAGTTCCAAAGAATGGCAAGGAGAGATAAGGAAGCCTTCTTAGTATACAATGCAAAGAAATAGAGGAAAACAATAGCATAGGAAAGACTAGAGATCTCTTAAAGAAAATTAGAATTACCAAGGGAACATTTCATGCAAAGATGGGCACAATAAAGGACAGAGGATGAGATTGTTGGATAGAATCCTCAACTCAATCAGCATGAGTTAGAGTAATTTCTGGGAGACAGTGAAGAGCAGCCAAGCCTGGTGTGCTGCAGTCCATGGGGGTCACAAAGAGTCAGACCTGACTGAGTGACTGCACAACAACAACAAATAGTTCCTTATGATCCTGTGTATTTCTGTGTTGTAACTTCTCCTTTTTCATTTCTAATTTTCTTGACTTGATTCTTCTCCCTTTTTTTTCTTGAGGAGTCTGGTTAATTGTTAATTTTATCTTTTCAAAGAACAAGGTTTTAGTTTTATTAATCTTTACAATTGTTTCCTTCATTCCTTTTTCATTTATTTCCGCTCTGATCTTTATGATTTCTTTCCTTCTACTAACTTTGGATTTTTTTTTGTTCTTCTTTTCCAGTTGTTTTAGGTGTAAAGTTAGGTTGTCTATTTGATGTTTTTCTTGTTTCTTGAGATAGGATTGTGTTTCTATACACATCTCTCTTAGAACGTGCTGTATCGTATAGGTTTTGAGTCATCATGATTTCATTGTCAATTGTTTCTAGGAATTTTTTGGTTTCCCTGTTTATTTCTTCAGTGACCTGTTTCTTATTTCGGGATGTATTGTTTAATCTCCATGTGTTTTTCTTTGTGTGTGTGTGTGTTTTTTTCTTTTACAGTTTTTTTCCCCTGTGGTTGATATCTAATCTCATAGCGTTGTGGTCAGAAAAGATGCCTGATATTTCAGTTTTCTTAAATTTTTACCAAGGCTTGATTTGTGACCCAAGATGCACTCTATTCTAGAGAATGTTCCATGTGCACTTGAGAAGAAAGTGTATTCTTCTGCATTTGGATGGAATGTTCTGAAAGTATCAGTTAGGTTCATCTGGTCTAATGTGTCATTTAAACTTGTATTTTCTTATTAATTTTCTGTTTTGATGATCTGTCCATTGGTGTAAGTGGAGTGTTAAAGTCCCCTAATATTGTCACCTTACTGTCAATTTCCCCTGTTATGCCTGTTAGTGTTTGCCTTATGTATTGAGGTGCTCCTATGTTGGGTGCATAAATATTTACAGTGTTACATACACTGCTTTTTCTATTGTTTGGAGGTGGGTAATGTGTTCCCTTGGAAGAACAATATTTTTGGCCACCAACTTATGAATCCTACAGGGTGGTCTTGGCTTCTGTATTCTAAACTTTGAGGCATGGCCTCAGAGATGAGAAGGGTCCCATCTGAACACTTTCACCAGGGTAAAGGTAAATATTCAGAACTGTGGTAGTATAAACAGAATTCTTACAAGGTCCTTCTGCTGCCCCGGATACCTAGAAGTCCCTGGACCTCAGGGCCTCACTCCGTATACCTACCCCAGAATCCCCAGTACAAATCTTAAAGCTCTCTGTCCCAGTTAATCCAGAACCAAGCTGTTAAACAAAGCTATTCTGGTTCACGGAGTAGTTTGCAAATGCAAACCTAGTACAATTAAAAGTAAAGGAAAATTCATGAAGGGAAAAAAAAGTCCAAGGAGAATTTCAGCATAGAGGTTCTGGAAGATAAAACCAACATTCTGTCTTGTTATAGCCACCTTGTCTGGGTGGGGGACAAGGAGAAGGGCGCTCTAAAGAAGATTTGAGGTACCCTGTTTCTTTCTCTGGAGTTCTTGTTTTGCTTCCCCCACCCATCGTTTGAAGTACCTCTCCCTTCTATTAATGGGTCATCACCAATGTGACTCGTAGGTATTCTGTGTAAGCTGGTAACCAGGATGGTATATGTACCAAAATGATACCCAATTTGAAGGGCACATCGGAAAAATCCCCAACCCTAGCACATAATTATTCTCTCAGCATCGTTTAGAAAGTCCCTGCCATCCTTCCATTCCCTCAGCCTCTAACATGACCAGTAGGGGGCACTGCAGGGTGAGATTCCCGGCAGTAGGCCCTCCTTTCTACCAAGTTATTGGATCATAAAGGATGGAATCTAATCCACTTATTTTAGCAACAGTAGCGTACTTTTAGTTACAGTAATTCTTACTGAATGATTGTCCATAAATTTAAGGTCTCAGTTGCTCTTGGGATGTGATTAGCTAAAGAAGGAAGTTTTAGTTTGAAAGATGTGGACTACATTCCGACTGGGTGTTAGAAGGCAGTGAAGCAATGGGTCCTGGTGATTATCTCTGAAAGAGCGGTGCGGACATGACCACTGCGGACCATGATGCATTTGGCTAGGGCACTCAGAGAAGGGTCTGGCAGCCTCAGACGAGGATGTGAGGGAGCCAGAGACGTGAAAGCCGAGTGTCTAAACCTCAGGAAGCAGCTATCTTCGGTGCCTGACTTTATTGCATACTATGAACTTGGGCAATTGAACTTAAAGCCAACAGCAAGTTTATTATAAAATCAAATAAAGGGACAAATAGTTCTTTTTGTCAAGGAAGGGAAATTGAGGGATGAGTGGAGAGCAAAGAGAAAATAAATCATAGACTTTAAAGACTTTAAAAGAGTCACAGATCCTAAAACAAAAGTCCAAGGTAGATTTGGAAACTGGGGCCTTTTTATTTCAAATAAAATTATTTTTCAATCAGGGAATTTTAGGTGATTCAAATAAAAAAGTACAAAGAGGCTGATGATGAGAGGTCTCCCCTTTCTACAAGGCACTGTATTTCCTTCTCTATGGCTTCCTGGAGATATTTCGTGCATGTATACTAGTGATGCATTGTCTGATTTTCTGTTTTTAATATGGCTATAACTTGGAGACAATCATTTTTTAGTCCTAACGTGTTCCTTCATTCTTTTTTATTGCTGTAAAATATTTCATTGTCTGTGGATAGACACCTGGGTTATTTTCAGTTATTTCCTACTACAGACAAGGATTTACTGGACATCCTGAAACAGGAAGCTGAAGTTCTGCGGAGAACACTAACATTCTCCATGGCAGCCAATGCGGGATCGGGCTGCTTTGTGTGGGCTACCGGGGAGGGGTACTTTCACAGGAGGCAAGGATCCCAAAAGTTCTTTATGTACCTATCAACCCAAGGTTGTAAAAGTCTATGAATCTATGACCTCACATTTTCTCCAAGACCATTTATAGTTTTTGTATATGGTCTTCCTGTGTAGATCCCAAAGAACTTTCTGATTTTCATCCTATTCCTTTTGTCTCTTCTAGGCCTCAGTTTATTTATCTGTAAAATCAGAAAGGTGGACTATAAGATGTTCTCAAACTTTTTCTTAGCTACTTTTTCATAATTTCTTGGCAAATAGTTTTCTGTGGAACACCTAAAGTAACCCAAAAGTGGTGGGTATCTATGGAAGATTGGATGAAAAGAAACAGATATTGGTTTGAAAGATTTTTTGTTTATGTCTGTGAGAACAATATAATTATGGCTGGTTACCTTGATTCATAGGACAGAGTTCTGTTGAGATTCTATCATCTGCTAGCTTCTATATAAATTATGATATTAGATACATTGACCAAAAGGAAAAAGGCCAGAAACTTGCAACATGAAAAGTGGGTCTGGATGGTGGTGGTGGTGGTGGGGGTCGGTAGGAAGGAAAGAAAGGAAAGGTTACAACTAGGGAAATAATGAAGACATGTTCACTTGACCTTTAGATTAATTCATTGAGCAGTAAGCGTCTCTTGTGAGCTGATTCCTGTATGTGGGAGGCTCTGAGATGAGAAGGGACCATATATAGAAAGCAAGAGATTAAAATTACAATTTAGTTGAGATTTTAAAAATATAACATGTAGATGTTGACATTTTCCAGCAACATAAATAACTTCATCTCTGGATTTTAGACAGGTTGGGAAGATTCTAAACATGATATGGTTAAATAGACTGGGGGAAGCATATTTCAATCTTGTCTCATCTTCTGGCAGAGGTGGAATCATGATGGGGGTATATCTCTGCTAGGTAGACTGAACCATCAATGCTAGGATGGGGATTTGGCACCATTCTCCTCTTAGGAATGTCACCTGTGTGTCTGTGGAATCTGGGCAGGGAGAGTTCAGGGGAGATTTAGCCCTAAAAACCCTTCACAGTGATTACTTGTGACCTTGGTCCATTAAATGATAACAGAGGAATGACAAAAGCAGTTTGATCTGTGAATCATATCTAAAAGACCCTGAGCAGCCTCATTTTCTTCTAATCATAGCAAATAGTCCCCCACATCTAAGTTAGGAGAGATAACCAGCATTAATAAGCTAAGTGTTAACTTTTTAAAAAAAGTACGAAATGTGAATAAATGTAATAAAAATATAGTAATAATAAAATCAGAGTTCTATGGGCTCATAATTTTTAACATTTTTCTGGCATTGCCACTTCGAGTTGGTATCTGAATTTAATGTAAGTCAGAAGAGGAAATGGGAAAGTGTGCAAAGTGTGTACGTGAGCCTGGGTGTGGGTGTGTAGCAGGCAAAAAAATAAAAAAAGAGCTATGACTTCAAACTTTATTTAGGGTTTGCTGAGTTTATAAAGATAGCAGTAACAAAGCCTGATGGTTCGGCTGTCTGTCTCTCCTTGTGTTTACTACCATTTGGGATTATAATAGGTACTGGAACTCTTTTTTTTTCCTGAAAATATGTGGAAAATTTTGTGAATTTTCCAAGTAGGAATTAAGATCTCTGTTTTCTGTACTGTGTGGTATCTACTAGAAGCCATCCTATCGAAGAACTGCTTCATCACAGGGCAGGGATTTCTGAAGTCTTTTGATTGAAAAGAGTTTGCATAGACAAATGACAGTTTACGGGGAAATGCAGGACAGGACCTGCCCTGAAAGGTCATAGACTGGTCAATCAACCTCTGAGCTTAAGAGTAGGGAACTGACAAGGCTAATGGTCTGATCTCCTTAGGGGCTATTAATGGGTTTGCCAACTCCTATAGAGAGATCCCTGCTGGGTCACAAATGGATCGGTCCAGTGAGAATCTCGTTGAGAGTCTCGTTCAAAGTCATTACCAGTGTTGATGTTACCAGCGTCATCTCTGTGTGAAGAGAAAACGTTATGTTTGAAGAGACACAGTTAGTCAAGTGGCTTGTCAAATTAACTGTGTCTAATTTGAGAAATGTCTTAGAATGATTACAAGAATTTTGAACAAGCAAATCAAGTATGTTTTGGCCTGACACCTGTCTAACTATGCATCCTGACCACTGGTAACTGCAGGACTGATATCCAATGTGGCTGATAAAGAACAACAATCCACACCCCATCAAATCCTTGTTAACAGAGAGGAGAGTAACTACTGTTTTTCTCTGAGGATAGCAGAAAATCTGATTTTTTTTTTTAAAAGAAATTCTTTGATAAAGAGATTGTAAGCACCTAGAAGGGTTGGGACAGTACATATATGTTAAGTTATATATACAATTAAAAAATATCCATCCCTTCTCTTATTCTCTCAGGTGTGGTTCTTTGGGCAGAGTGAACACACATAAGTGTAATTGACAAAGTGACCTAGCTTTCACTGTTTGAAATGAGTCATCCTTAAAAATCTCAAAAGAGGCTGTGTTGATGGGGACTGTTGTAAAAGGTATATGGATTTTGAAAGGACATGCCAGGGTAGTCCCACTAATGCTTAGTTTATAAAAAAGAAAAAAGTAAATGAGAATCTCCCCTGGTGGCTCAGATGGTAAAGAATCTGCCTGCAATGCAGGAGATCTGGGTTCGATCCCTGGGTTAGGAAGATCCCCTGGAAGTGGGCATGGCAACCCACTCCACTATTCTTGCCTGAAGAATCTCCGTGAACAGAGGAGCCTAATGGGCTACAGTCCATGGGGTCACAAAGAGTCAGACATGACTGAGTGACTAAGCACAGCCCAGAGAGCTTTGAAAATGTTTCTAAGGTAGAAAAAGCCTCTTGGAAATGCTTGAAAAAAAGATCTTGACCAATTTGATCTTCTGAGGTCTCTCTTCTTCCCTCATCTATGTGATTGTGGGAATATGGTTTAAACACTCAGTATCTTAGTTTCCTCATCTGTAAAACTGGAGGAACAATGTCTCTTTGATGCAGGATTGTTCTGGGAGTTAAATGAGCTAACATATCAGAACTTGCAACAATGACTGGCAATAGGAATTGCTCAAAAAATGTTAACAATTCTATCATTTTCATTCAAGATCCTGGGGAAAGGACAGACTAGCTTCTCTCCTTCCCCAAAATGTAAAATATCTGACTAATATACTGTTAGTTTAGCATTCTTTTAACTTCAGAGAGAGGGAGTTTTGTGAACCTTCCAGCATAGTAATTTACAATTGTGGAGTCTTTCATGCTCTCCTCTTCACTTTAGCTTCTTCGATTTTTCTGTGGGAGATCTAAATAGCTATTTCTCCAAAGACAAACAAATGGCCAACAGACACATGAAGAAAACGCTCAACTTTTCTAATTATTAGAGAAACAAGAGTCAAAACTATGAGTTATCACCTCACTCTAATGAGAATGTGTGTGTGTGCTTAGTCGCTCAGTCATGTCCTATTCTTTGAGACCCCATGGACTGTAGCCTACCAAGTTTCTCTTTCCACAGGATTTCCCAGGCAAGAATACTGGAGTGAGTTGCCATTTGCTTCTCCAGGGATCTTCCCCACCCAGGGATCAAACCCCATATCTGCCAGAGATGCTCAGGGGGCTCAAATATACCTTGTGTGCACCAGGACCCAGAGACCCCACAGAGACTGAGATAGAACTGTGTTTGGGTGTCTCCTGAGGACATACGGGTCAGCAGTGGGCTGCTGTGGGGGCAGGGGCTCTGGGTGCAGTAGACCTGGGTATACCTCCTTGAAGGAGGTCACCATTAACCCCACCATAGAGCCACCAGAACTTACACAGGACTGGGGAAACAGACTCTTGGAGGGTTCAGACAGAACCTGGTGTGCACCAAGACTTAGGAGAAAGGAGCAGTGATCCCACAAGAGACTGATCCAGACTTGCCTGTGAGTGTCCAGGAGTCTCCAGTGGAGGCATGGGTTGGTGGTGGCCTGCTGCAGAGTTGGGGGCACTGCGTTTAGCAATGGGTGCATCAGACCTTTTGAAGAAGGTCGCCATTATCTTCATCACTTCCACTGTAGTTTGGCCTCAGGTCAAATAATGGAGGGAACACAGTCCCGCCCATCAACAGAAAATTGGATTAAAGATTTTACTGAGCATGGCCTTGCCCATCAGAACAAGACCCAGTTTCCCCTGCTTAGAGTGGCCATCATAAAAAAATGTATATAGGTAATAGGTGCTGGAGAGAGTGTGGAGAAAAAGGAGCCCTCCTACACTGTTTGTGGGCATGTAAATTATAATAGTGTAGCCACTCTGGAGAACAGTATGGGGGCTCATTAAAAGACTGAAAATGGAGTTACCATATAATCCCGCAGTCCCACTCCTGGGCATGTATCTGTAGAAAGCCATAATTACAAAAAGACAGATGTACTCCAATATTCACTGCATCACTATTTATAATAGCCCATCCATGAATATGACCTAAATGTCCATCAAAAGATGCCTGGATAAAGAAGATGTGCTATATTTGTACAACAAAATATTACTCAGCCATAAAAAAGACTAAAATAATGCCATTTTGCAGCAACATGGGTGGACCTAGAGATTACTGTATTAAGTGAAGTAAACCAGATAAAGACAAATATCATATAATACTGCTTAATTGCAGAATCTTATAAAAAAGATACAAAGGAACTCATTTTCAAACAGAAAGAGACTCACACATAGAAAACAAATTTAGCACTACCAAACGGGAAAGGGAGGGGAGGAATAAGTTAAGAGGTTTGGATTAACATACACTTAGTACTCTATACAAAATGGATAACCAACAAGGACCTGAATCAATGTGCTGTGCTCCTGAAACCAATACAGCATTGTAAATCAACTCTAGTTCAATAAAAATTAATTAAAAAACACACATGGAATTTTATTGAAATAAGATTGGTAATGCAATAATTGTGACTTTTTATATGTGCAAAAAAGTACTATCTTATTAAAATAAATTAGAACTTCAAGCAAAGAACAAAAAGGGGACAAAGAGATATTTTAAATCTCAAACAGAAAGCAATAAGATCTCTGTCAGTCTGTCTGTCTGAATTTATGTATGTTTCAGTGTATATCTTTTTTTTTTTTCTGATAATATTGTTGAAGTTGTAAATGAGTTCTAGTTTAATTGGCCTAAAAAAGTAAATGCTTACAAATCAAGCACTTCTAAATACACACAAAAAAATTAACCTAAATAAATTTCAGATTCATGTAAACTGGGAAATGTTTAATATTAAATATCTACTATTAATGTTTGTTTGCTAATCATACAAGGAAGTAGGATGTATGTTTTGAATAACAAATATATAAAAAATAAAATTACAAAGGGAAAACAAAGTAGGTCTGACTGCAGATGGCTATTATAGAAAGTGATTAAAAAGTCTGTGGAGTGGACCCTGAAAACAGTTTTTTGCATGGTTAGGACTAAGTTTAAAATAAATTTAATTAAGTTTACCTAAATGAGTTTAAAGTAAGCTGGTGCAAAACTTAAATTTGTCCCTTCTCTCTGTTAAGAGGGCATACTTTCTTCAGATGTTGAGCTGCTTTTAATAATAGATTTAAGTTTCTTTACTTCTTAACTGATGTGTTCTATATTTACCTTTGAAATATTTTGTTACCTTTGGCTGAGTAAATAACTATTATTTCATAGTGAATTATATGAAACTACCCGATTGAGTGTTATAAACCCTTTTGATATTTACTGACAAAACTTCCTAAATAACTTGACTTCTAGCTAACTTTGGGATGCTTCAGAGGGCCCCTGAGACATCCCAAAGAGTCTACCTAGGTTCACTGAACATGTTAAATTACATGAGAAGTACTGTTGAAGGGGTGATAAATCTCTTCAGGTTATACTGAATGGTTGGTGTTACTAATATAGATATCCTAAAATTATGTGAAATTCATATAGATCTGATGTGGCCTGACAAAATATGGTCAATTATAACTCTAGTTATCATATTAAAGTGTTATGACCAGGTTTCTTTGTTAATTGCAATAAAATCAGATTTTAAACGTCTATGATTTTACTCTCATGCCTTTAGAAGAATACTGCTAGTTCTCCAAGATTTATGGAAAAGACTTTCTAAGATTAAACAGATAAACAAATTTTGTTATTAATAGTAAGCTGGTACCAGATTGGAATTTGGTCTTCTCTCTGTTTAGAGAAAAAAGTTTTCTTAGAATGCAGCTTTCAATAACAGGTTATGAATTTCTTTACCTTTAAGTGATTTATGTATTTTTTAAAAATCTTTTTGTCACTTTGGTAAAATAAATAAACATTATTTAAGATTATGGTACATGTAGACAAAGCTCATTCTGCTTCTACAAAAAATAACCCCTCATGGTTAAACTTTTGCTATCCTGATGTCCTTAAAACAGGGCAATAGTCTGCTCCTAAATCAGGAAATTAAAAATGGATAAACAACAGTTGAAAATCAAAGAGCCAGGGCTATGGGAAATCCAAGACAGCCACTTGGCTTTTCCTGGCTCCCTGACAGACATCATTTTTATTTGATGGGTTAAAGCCTTCCCTGGCTACAGTGTTAATGCCCTCACAATGAGTTCTCCAAAAAGGAAAAATTATGTTTCACTGAATATTAAGTACTAGTTTTATTAATTAAGGTCCATGCTTACTAAGACTCACTTCTAGGGTAGTTCCTTTTTATGTTATATTGCTAAAAGGTTTAATTAAGTTATTAAAAAGGACACTCTAAGATTGTTTCTAAAGCTTATTCAGTAACCAATCTTTGGATAAAGGTCAGATGCTCTGTGATGTACAACCAGGAGATTAACACTTGGCTATAATCATTTAGCTGAGTCAGATGACCTGGGGTATACCGGGCTATACCCAGTGAAAGTTCTTGACGTAAATTCTTGCTTGGGACCTTACTAATAACTGCTAGCTACATTATTTTCTATGTAGCTTGTTTCGGAAGATTATTTCTTACGTTACCAAATGTGTGACTGAACCTGTGATAAAATGTTGATATACAGTTCCAGTCAGATCGATAATTGTAATAATGTAATTCTAGATATGGGAAGAAGCAACAAGAGGAAATATTTTCCTGGACCAAGAGGCTAGTAAGACAGGTATGGTCCAGAGACTTTTGCTACTTACAAGGCCTGGTCTGGTGACAACACATTGAGTGGCCTGTCAATGGAATCTTTGTTAGACCTGGGAATGAGCCTTTCCAGCACTGTGGGACACAATGACCATGAAATACCCCAAAACATGGTCATGTATGTGGCTACGAAGGAGCCCTGCTGACTGGAAGTTAGCCTTTGCCAGTTGCCTCTACAAAGACTCAATCATGACCACTACAAGATGCTGACTTTCAACACCCCCTTGAGAGGAGTTCAGGGTAGAGACAAAAAAATAAGGCACTCTGTGCTCTGGGAAAAACTAGGAAAAACAGGCCTTCAGATAGTCAGATATTTTCAGGTAAAGATTGTTGCAATTGTCCTGGAAACCCCTACTGCTGTTAAAGTTATAGGCATCATCCCTTGGATCCACCACACCAGAATCAAGAAGGCAGCGACTTCCTGCAATGAGGACACCTGGAAAGTAGTTTGAGACCCCAAAACCTCAAGTTCTGGTTCCAAAGACAACAGCCCTCACCCACGAAGGACTCTGAGCCCTGCTCTAGTCACTCTGGAAGCTGACTAGTCAACGTATGGCAGAAGCTTGGTTGATATATGCATCTGGGACTTGGGAAAGGAACCTCCATTAGAGATCAATACGAGGAACTGTGCAGTTGGTATCTGTAGCCATAGGTATGGATTCAATTGTCCAGATAGAACACGTAGAGGAATAAGAGAAAAGACAAGCAGCGAGCTCAGGGAGTCATTAGTGTTAAGTGGAGAGTGGGTGGGAGAGAAGCCAGAGAGGACTGTTGGAGAAGGAGAGGCAGAGAGCGTGACGAGGACCAGAAGGGGAGAGTCTTGGGAACATCAAAGTTAAAGTGAAAGTTGCTCAGTCACATCCGACTCTTTGTGACCCCATGGACTATACAGCCCATGGAATTCTCCAGGACAGAATACTGGAGTGGGTAGCCGTTCTCTTCTCCAGGGGATCTTCTTGACCCAGGAATCGAACTGGGATCTCCTGCATTGCAGGCAGATTCTTTACCAACGGAGCTATGAGGGAAGCCCTGGGGACATCAGGAGGAAGACATTTGAAGAAAGGTAAACTGGTTAGCAAAGGTGACAGAAGGATCAAATAAGGTAAGTTCTGGACTGAGATAAAAGAATTACATGCGGCCTCTGGGTGGGAGTGTGCTCAGCCGCTCAGGTGTGTCTTGTTCACAGCTCCACGGACTGTAGTCACCAGGCTCCTCTGTCTATGGAATTTTTCAGGCTAGAATACTAGAGTGAGTTGCCATTGCCTCTTCCAGGGCATCTTCCTGACCCAGGGATCAAACTCACATCTCTTATGTCTCCTGCATTGGCAGGCAGATTCTTTACCACTGTGCCACCTAGGAAAGCCTTCTAGGTGGGCATAGAAGACTTTATTGAACTTGACTAATGAAACTTGCGGACATTCTGAGAACAGGTGGAAAACATCCCCTCTTTCAAGAAAATGTCCCCGACTAATTCCACACTACTCAGTTCACTCAGCACATTTAGAACATTGAGCACATCCTCCTTGAGGGACAAGTCACCTTTTAGGTCATTTAATCTAGGCCTCACTGAACAGATGAAGAAATTAAGGCCCAGAAAAGTCACTACTAGTCTGAGGTCAAGTGGCAAAGTTAAGACCTTAATCCAGGGCTTTTCCACAGACACTGGCATTGGCACAATTGATTAGTACTAATTTCCTACTTGTTGTTTATTTACACGCTGGTGGTTTTGTATTTGTGTAGTTTGTGTGTTTTGCAGTTTTGAAAAACTGGTTGAAGATAGGAACTCTGTATCTATTACTTTATTACCTTTTTTCTTCCTCACTGTTGACCTTTTGGCTTTATAGACTATTTAAAGATTAAACTATGATTGAGGCAGAAAGATCCTACAAAACAGCATAGAGAATCTAGAAGTACGCTGAAACAAAGTGTTTCTTAGACACTCGGTCAGCAGAGTATCGGAACTGGACACTCCAGTCTGGTTCATTTCTTCGTATCCTTTTACTGCAGAAAATCAAGCTCTGGCTGTCATATGTTTTGCTTGTCATATGTTTTGCTTGTAGAGCCCTGGACTTCTGTCTCTTCCATTCTACCATTCCTTTGGCTAAGTGGCCTTGGGGGCTGCTGAGAGGATCGGGAGAGCTGAGGAAACAGTTGCCCAATCACTCTCTGACTTTGAGTCTCAGGACCGGGCGTCTGAGGAATTTCCATCTAGAGAACTCCTGTCTTCTAGAAGCATTTACACTTTCATAACATTCAGGGTGAGTTTTAATGACATCTGTCTCAACCACTTTTGTTCTTTTCCATTTATCTGATCTTCACCCTTTTTCCTGACCTCTCTTTCCATCCTTTTTCTCTTGGTTGCCTTCAGTTTCCTGTTGTCTGTCTTTGTCTAGCTACAGACCTCTTTAGTCAAACTGTCTCTCTATATCTTTTTCTGACTTTCTTTCGGTGGGGAAAAAAATGGGTAAAGTTTTAGCCAGTATGGGTAGAATTCATAGCAAAAACTGTGATACATAGTAATTGTTCAATAAACGTTGTAACTGTGCAGTCAGAAGGTATTCAGATGTGCTGAAACCGTGGAACCACCGAGTGTACGATAGTATTATTCAGTATGTGCTCAGTTGCTCAGTTGTGTCTGACTCTTTGTGACCCCATGGACTGTAGCCTGTCAGGCTCCTCTGTCTGTGGAATTTTCCAGGCGAGAATACTGGAGTGGGTTGCCATTTCCTCCTCCAGGGGGATCTTTCCCACCCAGAGATTGAACACACATCTCCTGCATTTCTGTTTAGTTTTGACATTTTCATCAAGGACCTCCAAGTTCCATGTAGTCTTGACTCTTCAGGAAGTTAGCTCCAGCGACAGGCAGTGTACAGACCTGGAGCTCAGAGAAGTCCTGCCCTGTGGACAGGTAACTCCTCTAGGATACACTATTTCTGAATCTAGGGCACAGAAATCCACCTCACATATGTGTGATGTGCATGCCAGGAGAATGGTGAGCCCACCAGGAATTTGTAGTGATAGCTAGTGCAGTGGAGACTAAAAATGTCTAGACCAACATCTGTTCTCCCTTTCTAGAGACATCTTGATTTCCTTTTGAGTCAAGACCCTTCCACACTGTGATATCTTGGGATTATCCACATTAGCAAGCTGCTAGGAAAGGACAAGATTCTTTTTCTCCATAGCCTGGTGGAGTCAGGATAACACACAGCCTAGGCTCAGATAACCAGTCACATCCTCCTGGGACTTGAAATTTAAGGGAGTTATGGAAAATGGAGAGAAACAGTTGGAATTTCCTTATCATAGCTCAGCTCCTGCTTCCTTTCTCTGGAGTGGACCTGGGTCGTGCCTCTTTCCAGGCTTGTTTTTCAGCCTGTAGTCAGTTCTGTGAATCCTTCATTTCTTTTGGCTGGAGTTAACCACTGTATCAGTCTGTTTGAGCTACCATAACAAAATACCGCAGACGGCATGGCCTATACAATCGGAACTTACTTTCTCACAGTTTTGGAGACTGTGAGTTCAAGATCACAGTTTGGGCAGCGTTTGGTTTCTGGTGAGGATTTTCTTCCTGTCTTGCACCTCATGTGGTCTTTCTGTGCACACATGATGGGAGAGAGTGGGCTTGATTTCTGGTGTCTCTTGTAAGGACACTACACTAATCCCATTAGATTAGAGTTTTGCCTTTATGAACCTCTTAATCTCAATTACTTCTTTACTTCATATACAGCCACACTGAGGGTTACTGATGTCACTGTGTGAATTTTAGAGGGTCACAGACATTCAGTAAATAACACCAGCCAAAGTCAGTTCATTTTGCTTATAAATTAGGAATTTTAGCTGATAGACCTAAAGCCAAATTTGCCAGTCTTACTTTTCCCTTCTGAAATATAAACTCCAAAATGAAAATTTTGTGTATTGTTCTGCGGGACTAGGCTTTATTCACTTGGTTGAAATAGTAGTCTCTTTAATAAAAAGTGAGGATTTTTTTGGAACAACATTAGCTCTTCCTCTTCGCTTGCATCGCTGCCTCTCCAGCATTTTTCGAGCAAGGCTGTCAGTCAAGCAGGTGATTGGAGACTCTGTGATGTCATTCTCCACACTGATGTCAGATGCCAACCTCAGGGCTGGCTGGGTGGAAAAATGATCAGCTTGGCTTTTAAAGTAATGGCTCCATGTTGCAAGAAGTTGGCAATTCTCATCTTGCTTTTTTCTTTTTATTGCTTGTTCCACAGTTTGGAGAGCATGCACAGCTGCCTGGCAGTTCTGCTCCTAAAGCTGTGGCATCCACCATCAAAGGCTCTTACTCTGACTGCTGCTCCAGACAGGACAATGGCTAACGATATTAAGCCAAGCCCTTCCCCCGAGGTCTCTGAGCTAGAAGTCTGCCTGGAGCTTACCAGAGGGAAAGCTGCCTAAAATTGTCCCCAGGATAAGACTTTTCTCAAACAAGCAGCACATAGCGCCACATACATAGCCAAGGAACTATCAACCAAAAGGGGAATATAAATACGGCCCTGACAAAGTCTTGGTTCATGCTCATTCCGTTCCTCATTCTGCCCCGGTGCTCCTTGTCACACCTGGAAGCCACTCAGGATGCAGTAAACCGCAGCACTTTCCAGGGCTGTTTCTGTGTTTGCTTTTCAACTGCAGATGTCCGGGAAACAGCAAACTCTTGTTTTGAAGCCTTTTAAAATTGAGCTTTTGATTCCAAGCAATTGAAAATTGTTCCTGTTTATTCTTCTTATTGGTGATAGTTTAACTAGCTGGATTTTGTTTTCTCTGGATTATGTTTTTTTATGGTTTTCCTTTAGGAGTTTACCAGTCCCTGGAGCTCACTGGTAGCAGAGGAAAAAAGTGTCCAGAGAAATTGAATTTCTTTTATGTCTACAGAAAAAGTGGCCAGTTTCCATTACAGGATAAAACTAGGGCTTTCTTCCAAAGGGATTCATGGATTAGTGAAATCTGAGCAATATTAATACATTTTTTTAATGCAAGTCTAGAGTACATGCTTTGCAATTTGTCTATAAAAGTAAGTCAAGATAGCCACTTATTTCTGGCATGTGTTATGGGATAATTATCTTAATAGTTCTTTACTCTTATAATTTAGCAAAAGGGATGTTTTACTTTGAGTTGTTTGGGCAAGCCATGACTAATAGTTGCCCAAGTGTGGGTCATTTATTAAAATGTCTAAACTCCTTCTTTTTAGTCAAACAGGTAGTTCTTACCATTCTGCACCATTTCTATCAGTTCTTCCTATCCTACCAACTAAAACTACCCAAGCAGTTATTGAGAATTCACTGTGTACATCCTGAGTTCTGCTATGAAGGCTATAGGGATGAAGATGTGATAAAGAAAGTATTTAGAAAAAAAGGGCGCATGTTTGCAGTTGGTCCAGACTGTGGATGGTACAAAATATGTGGAAGCCAAAAGGGGGACAGGGTAGGCTTTGCCAGAGCATGCCTCTCACAGGAGAGTGTAGGCTCCACATGGATTCTGTATTATGCAGAGCAGATGGTAGGAGGTAATTCTAGCCTGGAAGATAGCTGAGAAGAGATGTGAATGGAAAAACCAGGTGGGTGAGGAAGCTAACCATTGTTGGACAGTTATATGTATCGGGAACTGTGTGAAATTCTTTACTGTATCAGTTCAGTCAGTTCAGTCACTCTGTCGTGTCTGACTCTTAGCGACCCCATGAACCGCAGCATGCCAGGCCTCCCTGTCCATCACCAACTCCTGGAGTCCACCCAAACCCATGTCCTTTGACTCGGTGATACCATCCAACCATCTCAGCCTATGTCGTCCTCTTCTTCTCCTGCCCTCAATCTTTCCCAGCATCAGTCTTTTCCAATGAGTCAGCTCTTCACATCAGGTGGCCAAAGTGTTGGAGTTTCAGCTTCAGAATCAGTCCTTCCAATAAACACCCAGGACTGATCTCCTTTAGGATGGACTTGTTGGATCTCCTTGCAGTCCAAGGGACTCTCAAGAGTCTTCTCCAACACCACAGTTCAAAAGCATCAATTCTTTGGTGCTCAGCTTTCTTTATAATTCAACTCTTACATCCATACATGACCACTGGAAAAACCATAGCCTTGACGAGATGAACCTTTGTTGACAAAGTGATGTCTCTGCTTTTTAATATGCTGTCTAGGTTGGTCATAACTTTCCTTCCAAAGAGTAAGCGTCTTTTAATTTTATGGCTGCAATCACTGTATATCTTTAAAAATTTAATCTTCTTTATTAATTTACAGTGTGGTAAGAGGTCTTGTGTTTTTATTCTAGAGGAGGAATCTGTTTGTGTGACTGATGGAGTATGTCCCTTGAATTGGCAGGTGAATTCTTACCCACTGTACTACCAGGGAAGTCCTAGGAGTTGTATTTGTGATACCATTTTGTCAGTGGGCTCAACAGAATTTGCTAATAAACAAAGAAGAATCAAGCATGATACATCTGCTCTTTGGCTTGCATGACAGACTCAGTGTTACGGTGCCATTGGTTGCGATGAGGGTGACAGGAGTGTGCTTGAGTTAGGGAAATTTAAGAAATCTGTTTGGATGGGTTAAATTGGAGGTGTCATATGAGACATCCACGTGAAAACGTGCAACAAGCCACAGCATATATGAATCTGGTGACGCCTAGTCTAGAGGCCTGAATTAGTGGATCTGACAAATATTTGCAATAATTAAGGCTAGGGGACAAGATGAAGACACCTAGGGAGAGCCTGGGGCTGTTGTGCAGCCTTTGCAGGGGAGTGATACTGGCATTGGATCCAGAGCAGTGAAGAGTGCAAGTCGCTCAGTTGTCCGACTCTCTGCGACCCCATGGACTATACAGCCCGTGGACTTCTCCAGCCAGAATGCTGGAGTGGGGAGCGTTTCCCTTCTCCAGGGGATCTTCCCAACCCAGGGATCAAATCCAGTTCTCCTGCATTGCAGGCAGATTCTTTACCAGCTGAGCCACCAGGGAAGCCCAAGAATACTGGAGTGGGTAGCCTATCCCTTCTCCAGTGGATCTTCCCGACCCAGGAATCTTACTGGGGTTTCCTGCATTGCAGGTGGATTGTTTACCAACTGAGCTACCAGGGAAGCCCTGATATCCTGCCTGAGCTCCAGCTCTTACTGAGGCTTGAGCTCCTGGCTGGACTCCGCCTATGTGAGTGGACCGCTCACTACAGACTATTGCTTGGGGTATCCTGAATTTGGTGTAACCTTTGAACTCCATGCCTGGATCTCCTGCCTGTCTGCCTTAATAACCACAGAGTTTTCCCAGCCTCTGACTTAAGACTTGAGCTGAATCCATTTTCGTGGTCTGTTCTTTGTGGCCAAGAATGACTTAATGTGTATATACCCTGGGCTGCCCTGATGGCACAGTGGTAAAGAATTTGCCTGCCAGTGCAGGACACACAAGAGGTTCAGGTTTGATCCCTGGGTTGGGACGATCCCCTGGAGGAGAACATGGAAGCCACTCCAGTATTCTCGCCTGGAAAATTCCAGGACAATGGACGCTGGTGGGCTACAGTCCATAGGATGGCAAAGAATGTGCCATGACTGAGCACACACACACACACACACACACATCCGAGGCCTGATCACGGATTTCCCACTTTGTCTGCCCCATGGTACTTGTTCTTTACCCAGAAGAGTTTAGAGTCAGCCACCAATTTGTGATACCATGAGGCACTCCTTTCAGATCACATACAAAGCCAGTAACTCCTGCAGATTACTTGCAAGAATAGGAAAAGCTCTACGTTTGGATTTCCAATTAGAGAAGATAAAATCTGCCCCAGAGGTAGTTCTCTATTGTAAGGAAGAAGTTGAATGATACTGTGTTTTTAAAATGTTTCTGCTGAGGTCATTGTATATGTTACCTGTATTGTGATTGATAAAAGAAAAAAGATCATTTTTCTGCCATCTTCAAGAAGATCTGAATAGTTTTCATACTATTAATATAACAGCTACCCTTTCCAGTATTCTTAGGCTTCCCTTGTGGCTCAGCTGGTAAAGACTCTGCCTGCAATGTGGGAGACCTGGATTTGATCCCTGGGTTGGGAGGATCCCCTGGAGAAGGGAAAGGGTACCCACTCCAGTATTCTGGCCCGGAGGATTCCATGGACTGTATGGTCTGTGGGGTTGCAAAGAGTCAGACACGACTGAGCACCTTCCACACACACACAATATAACCGCACAGTTTAAGTCAGAACAATAAGTAACTTAAATGGTGCTACCTTAATTTTCCTATATCCAGTGAGTATTGATTTATATTTTCTTATGAAAAGTGAGTAAATACTATAGTCTTATTGTGAAAGGTTATATAAAACCACTATAATTAACTAGAATTCACGATGGAATTTCTAATAAGTAGTCCATTTTACAGTGGCAAGATACAAAGTAAATATAAATTTGAAATGATAAAATCTTCACCCCCATCTTAGCCAAAATTTATATCTGAAAGACTGTTTATACAAATGGATAATGGCTGGACAACATATAAAAATAGAATTTTGACCCACAAGCTACGGCAACAGGAAACCAACCCATTTTTGATAATAACCAGCCCAGGAAGCCAGTGCAGTTGTATCTTGGACTTGGAGGAAGTCAGAATGCTAGTTTTAGTAACAATCTAGAAAGTCAAGCAATAACCTCCATAACAGTTGGCCCCAAAAGGCCAGGACTTGGTTAATAACTGGTGACTTCCCTAATTTTTGTCCCTGTTTCCAACTTAAGACCAAAGGGAGACAGGCAAGTATGTCCCCTAACCAATCACCGAGGATGTCCCGCTTCTAGTCAGTCTGTCTCTAGCTCCCCCATGCCAACAGCTTCTAATCAGGACATACCTTAAGCCCCTTTTCCCACTCTGACACTTCCCTGCCCCTCTGTTTGCCTTTGAGTCTCTGCCAAACATAAGTTTTGGTGACTGACTCTCGTGCTAGCGCAAGCCATGAATAAACAGACTTTGCTTGTTCTCATTTGGCCAGTCTTTATTTTCACGTAGCTGTAGTGTCTTCAAGAAATCTTGTCTTGGACTTCCCTGGTGGTCCAGTGGTTAAGAATCCACCTGTCAATGCAGGGCACCTGGATTCGATCCCTGATCCAGGAAGATTCCACTTGCCACAGGGCAACGAAGCCCCTGCACCACAGTTACTGAGCCCGTGCACCCTGGAGCCTGTGCTTCACGACAAGAGAGGTCACAGCCATGAGAAGCCCATGCACCTCAACTAAGAGTAGCCCCACTCGCTGCAATTAGAGAAAAGCCTGCACACAGTGATAAAGACCCAGCACAACCAAAAGAAAATAAGTAAATAAACTTTAAAAATAAGTAAATAAATGCGAAAGGTGTTACAAACTTCAGCATTGAAAAGCTTAAAAAAAAAAGAAATCTTGTAAAGATATTCCTTTTTTTTCATTTGCCTATTAAGAGTGCTGGTATCCTTAAAGTTTTGAGGTAATAATTTAAAGTTTTCTCAGTCCCTTGACGTTCCTGTTATTGAAAATCTATGTCCTCTAATTTAGGCTGAATTTGAAAATTTGATTTTTAATCTAAAATTCAACATTCTTTATCCACAATAAAAGAATGTTCCCCAACAGGTTGTGTTATAACTGACATTTTGACAATCTTTGGTATAAACTTGATTGAACTCATTTTGAATGTCAACTGGAATACATCCATAGATTTACTTTTATGTTTGTGGTTATGTTTCTCCTCTGAGAATGCAAATAATTCAGCAGTTATTGAGAAAACACAGTGCATAATTTTTTCTTTAAATGTTTCATAATCTTCCTTTGTTCAATTTGGCATTGCCTTCTCCTCATTTTTAAAAATTTATTTTACTTAATTTTTTTTCTTTCTAAAATGGCAGTATAGTTGATGGTATCATCATCTTATTGCAATCTTTATTACATTTTATTATCTCTTCCTACCTCACAATACCAGCATCACTGTTTTTCAAAGTGTGGTCCTTGGGTCACCTGTATCACCCAACAAGGTTGTCAAAATGCAAATTCCTGGGCCTCATCCAAGATTTACTGAAGCTGACTTTTGAATTTTCATTTCAAACATGTTCCTCCAGATGATTTCTATATGTCTTATTTATTCTATATATCTGTCTGTGTATCGGTGTATCTTCATCATGCTATCTGTCTGTCTAAAGACTAAAATTTAGGAGTCACTGGTCTACTAAAGGTCTGTCAAGTGCCTGACACAATGTCTTTTATCCTTAAAATGGTCATAAATTATAATCTCTATTTTTTTTGCTTTTTTTTTTGGTCTGTGTATGTATGTATACACCTTTTTCAGTTTGCCATATTTTAAAAAATTATTTATTTAAAATGAAACAGAGATTAATATTTTTAATGATAAAAGATACAATTTTGCAAAGAAGGAAGACATCCTAAACCATTAGATACCTTAATAACAAAGAAACAAAGATACATAAAGCAAAAATCAGAAGAAATAGAAGGGAAAAAATACATTATCATAGTGAGACATATTAACATTTCTCTGAAAATATTTTATCAAGTGCAGATAAAATAAGAATAGGAGCATCTTGGATGATGTAATTAATAATTTGAATATATTTATATTGCATTAATTTATAGTAATCATATCCTACACAAATATGTTTAACATTTTATATATCATGTTTTAACTAGATGTCCACAGGACATTTAGAAAAACTGGCATAAAGATAAACATTACTAAATTTCAAAAAGTTGAATTTTATGTGTGTGTGTGATTCAGTTATACATATATGCATATGTTATTTTTGAAATTATTTTCTCTTATAGATTATTATAAGATATTGACTATAGTTCCCTGTGCTATACAGTAAACCTTTGTTGCTTGTTGCATATTTATTTTTTTAAGTAAGAGATATAGCATTCTATTCATACTAAGTGAAACAGGTGGAATCAAAATGTCATAAATTTCTTAGGCAAAAATTCATAAGTTTTCTAAAATATATATATAAAGCATATCATGTATATATATGCATACAGAAACTTTTCTACTATGCTTGGTAAAGGCTTGAGAAAGAACATTAAAAAAACATTGGAAAACATAAACTAAATGAAAAGGGAGCACTGAATATGAAATAGAAAAAATGAAACAAAATAGATAAAAATAAAAGATTCCCATATAGTCCAGTTGTTTTTAAACATGGCTGCTCATTAGAAGCATATCTGGAGCTTTAGCAAAAGGAAAAAGCAATACATAGGCATTTGTACTTTTCAAAAAATTCCAAGATAATTCTAATATGCATCTGGATTTTAAAAAGTAATTACAGGTTTTTCTAATAAGTGGTAGTTTTGGTGATACAGAATTCTATAATTTTTCTTTGGCCAATCATGATACAATGGTATTAAGTGAATAACAGTCACTTAATCATAACAGCAAAAGATGTTTATCAGTTTTCACAATCAAAAGCCAGACAAATAATAAAAGATAATTATAATTGCAAACCATAATGGGAACATGATTAACCTAACAATATGAAATAATTACATACAATTTGGGGGGTCAAACAGAGTGATGTGGTAAGTTTAAGTGCATACATGCACAGGTTTTCATACACCCAGCCAGTCTATGTTTTTTGGTTGGTGCATTTCATCCATTTACATTTAAGGTAATTATTGATATGCATGATCCTATTACAGTTTTCTTAATTTTTTTTTTTTTTTTAGGTAGGGCTTTTCCTGCTCTTGTTTCCTATCTAGAGAAGTTCTTTTAGCTTTGTTGTAAAGCTGGTTTGGTGGTGCTGAATTCTCTTAGCTTTTGCTTGTCTGGAAAGATGATTTCTCCATCAACTCTGAAGGAGAGTCTGGCTGGGTTGAGTATTTTTGGTTGTAGATTCTTCCCTTTCATCACTTTAAATGTGTCATGCCATTGCCTTCTGGCTTGTAAAGTTTCTGTTGAGAAATCAGCTGACTGCCTGATGGGAATTCCCTTATATGTTATTTGCCATTTTTCCCTTGTTGCTTTCAATATTTTATCTGTCTTTAATTTTTGTCAATTTGATTAATATGTGTCTTGGTGTGTTCCTCCTTGGGTTTATCCTGCCCAGGACTCTCTGTGCTTCCTGGACTTGGTTGGTTATTTTCTTTCCCATGTTAGGGATGTTTTCAGCTATTATCTCTTCAAATATTTTCTCAGGTCCCTTCTCTCTCTCGTCTCCTTCTGGACCCCTATAATGCAACTATTGGTGTGTTTAATGTTGTCCCAGAGGTCTCTGAGGCTGTCTTCATTTCTTTCATTCTTTTTTCTGTATTCTGTTCTGTGCCAGTGATTTCCACCATTCTGTCCTCCATGTCATTTATCCATGCTTCTGCCAAAGTTATGCTGTTGTGGATTCCTTATAGTGTATTATTCATCTCTGTTTGTTTGTTGTTTAGTTTTCGTAGGTCTTTGGTAAATGTTTCTTGCATCTTCTCAATCTTTGCCTCCATTCTTTTTCTGAGATCCTGAATCATATTCACTATCATCATTCTGAATTCTTTTTCTGGAAGGTTGCCTGTCTTCATTTCATTTAGTTGTTTTTCTGGGATTTTATCTTGTCCTTTCATCTGGGATGTAACTTTCTGCTTTTTCATGCTGATTAACTTCCTATAACATCCTTCTACTCCACCATCTTGAACCAACCCTATAATCTCTGTTTTATATTGAGAAAACTGTGGCTCAAGACAATAAGTGACTTGTTCAGAGTCACACAGCTAGTAAACTGTAACGCTGGAACTAGAATCCAGATTGTCAATACAGAAATAATCCTATATGTTAAGAAAAAAATCTAGCCTTTTTATGGGGACTGACTTTTTTTTTCTTTTTTTTTTCAGGATCTTAATTTCCTTACCAGGGATCAAACCTATGCTCCCTGCAGTGGAACAGCAGTGTCTTAATCACTGAACCACCAGAGAAGTCCTTGGTCTTTCCTTTCTTAAAGGTGAGTTAAAAATTTATTTTTTTGAAGTGTAGTTGATTTACAATATTGTATTAATTTCTTTTGTATAACAAAATGAATTCAGTTATACACATATATACATTCTTTTTCATATTCTTTTCCATTATAGTTGGTCACAAGATATTGAATATAGTTCTCTATGTTATATAGTAGGATTTTGTTGTTTATTCATTCTCCAGGTAATAGTTTGCATCTGCTAATCCCAGACTTCCAATCCACACCTCTCCCACCCTTTCTCCCTCTTGGTAGCCATAAGTCTGTTCTTTATGTCTGTGAGTCTGTTTCTATTTAGTTATTAGATAAGGTCATTTTTGTTATATTTTATATTCCACATACAAGTGTTACCATATGGTATGTGTCTTTCTCTTTCTAACTTAATTCACTTAGTATGATACTGTCTGAGTGCATCCATGTTGCTGCAAGTGGCATTATTTCATTCTTTTTTATGGCCAAGTAGTGTTCTGTTGTATATATGTACCATATCTTCTTTATCTGTTCATCTGATGATGACCATTCAGGTTGTTTCCATGTCCTGGTTATTGTGAATAGTGATGCCATTAACATAGCAGTGCATATATCTCTTTGAATTACAGTTTTGTACAGATATATACCTAGGAGTGGGATTGCTCGATCACATGGCAACTCTACTTTTAGGTTTTTGAGAAACTTTTTAGGGACTTATCTTAATGTTCTATTGAATCAACCATCCAATCGAGCTGCAAGAGTCTCTCTGGTAGCTAGGTATAAACATAGGCTAAATTGTGAGATATGTTTTGATGATGAAACTTAACCATCATCCTATTTATGAGATAAGCAACATCTCAGGGGAGACCTTGAGCCAAGGTGATGAGTTCTCCAGGGCAGCTGTGGGTGATCAGTCCTTAGAGCAGCAAGCAGTATAGTTTCAGCAGAGAATCCTATGATTGTTGAGACTGGTACAGAACTTGAACTGTGGGGAACTGAGTTCATTTTCTGTTGGCAAAACAGCTCTAAGGGAAAGTCTTAAAAAGGCTTATAAAAACTTAAAAGGCCCTTGGACATCAAATGGCTCTTACAAATTAATCAGAAACATACGGATTAGATTTCTCATAAAATACATTTAGGTTTAAAATTATGGGAAAAAGTACAGGGCAAAATGTCTTTTAGGTTTGTCCAAACCAAACCCCAAATGCTTGGGAAAAGTTGGAAATACTGTAACAACAGCAGGATGATGCTGAGGACATACATGGCATCTTCAGGTAACAAAGGAAAAGAGTCCCATTCTCCTGCAGGGGGGCAGGGCCTGAATGCACCTGGAAATGTGGATGACAGCTCTTGTAGGTTTCTGTCATGCTGGCTGATTTGAGAAGGATGCTGGGAGTAGACGGGAAGGAAGGAGCAGAGTTTGGAGGCAGAGGAGATAGTCTTTCACTGTTCCCAGGAAGGTTGGCTAGTGGCATTCTTTCCCTCCCTGACCAGATATTGTCCCATTCCTACCCTTGGCAAGTCTTCTGAGAGCAACCTTGGTGTAAAAGGAGGGATTTCTGGCTGGGTGGAAGTGGACCTGAATTTTACTCCTAGCTCTACCCTTTCTGGCCGGCTAGCTCTGCCATTTCCTGGCTGGCTGATGTTCAAGGCACTCCCACCCTAAGACAAATGAATGCCCTTCATGATTCCAGAAGCTTACTAAGCCTCAGTTTCCCACCCATTGAATGGGAGATAGCACAAATAGCTCCCATTACAAACAGCTATGCTCTGGATAACACTTGAAGTAGTGTTGGGAAGATTTAGGTAAGATGATGGTCTGCTCCACTTAAGCACAGGGCTTGGCACCATCTTAGAGCTCAGCAAATGACTGTATTATTATTATTCTTTGGCATGATCCTAATGTTCTTGTTTCTTAGATTTCTAAGGGAAAAGTCAGTTGCCACACAGAGTGCACCAGGAGGAAAGAAAGGATGAAGGTATGTGGGAACCAAGGAATTTCCTTGTATTTGGGAAGAAGATAAATTTTAGAATTAAGTTTAAACTTAAATATTGGAAAGAATGTTCTCTTGCATGGAGGGGTGAATCTGATCTATTAATTCCTCCTTCAGATGCAAACAACTTTTGGTTCTTTCCTTTAAAAAAGTAGGTACCAGTCATGGATCACAAAGGGTTATTAAGTCTTCTAAACTTGTGTTTTGTTTGTTCAAATAATATTGCATGTATTTTATGAACAATTGTCTCAAAGAGTTTTGAAGGTAAAGACGTCTTTTCATGGACTCAGTGCCTTTTCAATACCAGAAAAGACTGTTGTTGGAAACGGGTAATTGTGTCACAAAAGCCATCAGTCTCTTTTGACCAGCTTCTCTCTGATCCGGGCTTCCACACTTGTCTCCTGTTTGCCTAGAGATCATGGCCCTCCATGAGTGCAGCCCAAACCTTAATGCCGGCTAGATCGTTGGAGGTGACCCGTGCTAAGTCCACTCAGTCGTGTCTAACTCTTAGCAGTCCTATGGACTGTAGCCTGCCAGGTTCCTCTGTCCATGGAATTCTCCAGGCAGGAATACTAGAGTGGGTTGCCATGTCCTTCTCCAGGGAATCTTCCCAACCCAGGGACTGAACCCGTGTCTCTCCCATTTCCTGCACTGGCAGGCAGGTTCTTTTACCACTAGTGCCACTCAGTTCCCCCAACTCTTCTCCTTCCTCCAACCTCACCTCACAGCTTATTCAAAGCTCAGGGAGACTGAATAATTGACTAAATTTGTTTGCCTAAGGAGTGATCTGGCTGGAAGAATGTTTTCTTGCCCTTGAAAATATTTTGGTTGTTGTCATCTCATTACTTCAAAAAAGAGTCTGAATCCAAATGGGTACAACCATCCATGTTGAGTATATACTCTGGACATTCTGCAGTAGTATTATTTAGATACTTAAATATATATATATATATACACATATATATGAGCATCAGTATGTTCCATTAATAATTTGTGTTCTTAGATCTCTTAGCATTCATTTTTATGTTCATGTTTGTGTATGTAACCTTGTAGCACCATGCATCAAATATTGATAAAACACATCTGTCATATCTGGGAAAATGAATGCGAATCTCTTCTGTTATCGGTTGCCTAACCATTTGTTCACTTGTGTGAATATATACATATTTTACTTAATTACAGATTTTAAATGGGAGAGAAAGGACTAATAATTGAATGTTACCATGAGAATTCAGTTTATTTTATTAATCTGAAATTTATGGCTATCTGTAGTTTTGCTTATACATTATAGTGGTTAACACATTTTAGGGGTATACCTACGATGGAAAAAAGCCATCTACCACTGAGAACTTCTCGTTAAAATTAAATTGCATAAGCTCAGAGCCGTGTGTTACATAAGAAGACAATTTACAATCATCATGATAATGTAGGCCATTTTCTGGAAAGAAAAGATAGCAATATCTGTAAAACTGCACCTGCAAGGAGGCAATAATTTCTGTGTGGCTGTGACAGACAATGTGAATCATGGATTATTACCATTTTTTTAAAGGGCTCCATGCATTTCCCATTATTTATTATAGCTCCTATAGGATTTGCCCCAGTATACTCACATGGATTGAGATAGATATATATTCAGACACACAGATGTGTATATAGTTATATACTTATACACATATATTATACATACACAGATTATGCTTGTAATTTATGGCAAAGAAAATAAATAAGCTCAATGGTTAAAACCTTGCAAAACACCCAAACTCAGACAAAAGGAACCTTTACATCTGCCTGTTAAACTTGGGACTAAATCCCTGGAAGGATTCTCAAAGCTGCTGCCCAGATTTTCAAGGAGAAACCTCAATCTCGTTAATGAACCATAGCCAAAGGCCAGGTTTCCCTCTGGTGTACACGCACCCAGTGGCCTCATTTTTCATTTTGCTCTGGGCTCTGCTGAGCTGCATCCAGCCCCAAGTGCCCATGGATGTGACTGATTCCAGCAAAACCAAATGGAGCTCTTTCTTTGCACTTTTCTGTTGTCATCACAAGCTGTTTATAAGCCCGGCTCTCTTGGTGCCAAATGATTCCCTGCAGCAAATGAATCACTTCTGCAAAATATTTATAGTCCAATCTATTAGATATTTAATAATGGTACATGGCAACAGTCAGGGCAAAAATTGAGAGTGTGTCAAGTCTGAGCTCTTTCTCCTTTTTTCTTTCTTGATAACATTGACTGCTTTCAGAGATCTCTAGTCCCAGCATTCTTTCTGCATCAGCTACCTATTGCTACAATAACGCTGAGTAACAAACAAGTGTACGACCTCAGTGACAAATTTAGCATTTATCGTCCAGTCTGGAGTCAGCTGGGTGTAAGCTGGAGGGTTCTGCTCATCTTGGCTGAGCTTGTTCACCTATCTTGGGTGAGGTCAGCTAGCTCTTCAGTGATCTAAGATGGCCTCATCTGGGGCAACTGGCTTGGCTAGGTGTCTCATCTTCAACCGGTGAGTCTAGACATGTTATTACAATGTCAGCAGAGGCACAAAAGGGACAGTAAGCTCAATTATGAAGCACCTTTCATATCTTCTTGCATCACATTCCTAACATCTCATTGGTACAGCAGATCACCTGAATGAGCCCAGAGTCAGAGTGGAGGGCACTGTAAAATTACATGGCAAAAAGTATGAATATAGAAAGGGGTGAAGAACTGGACTGTGCTTTTGATGTATTATCCCCTCCCTCCCATGGAAAGGATCTAAGCTACATTTCCATTAAGCTGCAATCATGGTTTTGTGCAAAGCTAACATTGCAACTGCCGTGGCTGTCTGCTTTATAGATCTGACAAAAGCACGAGAGAAAAGGAATGAGGCTCTGTGGCCGAGTCATGAAGGCCACAAATTCTTCACCATTTTACCAACTGAAGAAGGTTATGTTCCTCCATCCCTTTGAATCCGGGCTGAGCCGATAGCTGCATGATTCCTAGAACACAGTGGAAGTGACCTACTGTCCCTCCTGGGTCCAGCCTTTCGGAGGATTGGCAGCTCCTGCGTGCTCCTTCTTGGAAAGTTCATTCGAGTGAGGTTCTCTCTCAGAACACAGTTGCCATGAGATAAGAAGCCCAGACCACGTGGAGAAGCCACAAAAGGCGGCCTCCACTGCCATCCATGTGCGCTGATGGTTGAGCCCAGCGGGGCTCCCGAAGCTTGCAGCCTTGCCAGCGTCTGGTGGGTGTGAAGGTCTGTCTCTCTCGGCCCAGAGCTGTGAGGGACAGTAACATGGCTATGGTTTATTTAAGTCACTGATATTCGGGACGTTTTGCTATGTAGCCACAGATAATGGAAACGCATTACACCACAAATGACATTCTAGGCATTCGACCAAAGGGAAGGAGGGAGGTATATTTGATCTGTAGATTTTTCTAGAGCCTTTGTAAAAGATAATGACCCGTTTTACCTAAACTCATAGCTAACTTTGCAAACAATTCTATGGCAGGGTAAATGTAGTTTACCAACTGTGCTGACTTCCAAGTAGAGAATCATGTGAACCTCAGAGGCATCTTAGCCATTGTAGGCGTTGCCACATCAGTGCCTGGAGTTTCATTCTCTATTTTTGACTCCAGAGAGCACTGCAGAGGGCTCCTCAGAGCAGAAAAGAGGGGCTGCCTTCTCTCTTGCCCTTTCCTATGACATGCAGGTGCAATTGTGGGGGTGAAAATATAGAGACACACATACTTTATTATTTTAAAAACTTAGATGCACTTTCCCTGTTGCCAATTTCATCCTTCAGTAACACCCAGCATAGTTCATGCTGTGTCCCTGTGTCTCCCCCATCTGCTGATGAAGACCAATCTCTGCCCACGATATTGAATATCATTTTGAAAGAGATTTGCTGTCATGGTTGACAAGTCACATTGTGCCTTACCAGAACAAATAGCATTTCCATTTGAATTGCCACCTGCTATGAGTTGTCCAGATTTTTGCTCCCTTCCTTGTGGCTTCCCTGGTGGCTCAGATAGTAAAGAATCTGCCTGCAATGCGGGAGACCTGGGTTCGGTCCGTGGGTTGGGAAGATCCCCTGGAGAAAGGAAATGCTACCCACTCTAGTATTCTTACCTGGAGAATTCCATGGACAGAGGGTCCCGGCAGGCTATAGTTCATGGGGCTGCAAAGAGTCAGACATGACTGAGAGACCAACACTTGCTTCAGATAGTCAGAAGCTGGCTGTTATCACTGTTTAACTCAGATAGTTGTCCTGTCTAGCTGAAAATTTCTATATTATCATTCCCCTCAGCTTTATCTAGGTATAGCTGACAAATATAATTGCACATATTTTAAGTGTAAAACATTTTTATCTGATATCAGTTCATTTCAGTTGCTCAGTTGTGTTGGACTCTTTGTGACCCCATGAACTGCAGCACTCCAGGCCTCCCTGTCCATCACCAACTCCTGGAGTTTACCCAAACTCATGTCCATTGAGTCGGTGATGCCATCCAACCATCTCATCCTCTGTCGTCCCCTTCTCCTCCTGCCTTCAATCTTTCCCAGCATCAGGATCTTTTCAAATGAGTTGGCTCTTTGCATCAGGTGGCCAAAATATTGGAGTTTCAGCTTCAACATCAGTGCTTCTAATGAACACCCAGGACTGATTTTGTTTAGGATCGACTGGTTGGATCTCCTTGCAGTTCAAGGGGCTCTCAAGAGTCTTCTCCATTCTTATCTCTTGCTAGTAACAGTGAGGAAACCTAGACTCACCCACCAGAAAACCACACAAGCCTTTCCACCCAGGAAACTTCGACAAACCACGCATCCAACCCCTCCCATAGAGAGGAATCCCCACAATAAAGGGACAACACAGCAAGATAAACAAGATGAAAAGGCAGAGAAATACCCAGCAAGTAAAGGAACAGGATAAATACCCCCTAGACCAAACAAAAGACGAAGAGATAGGAAGTCTACCTGACAAAGAATTCCGAATAATGATAGTGAAAATGATCCAAAACCTGGAAAATAAGTTGGAGTTACAGCTCAATAACCTGCAGGCAAGGATTGAGAAGATGCAGGTAAGCTTTAACAAAGACTTAGAAGAAATGAAAAAGAGACAAAATACAATGAATAATGCAATAAATGAGATCAAAAACACTCTGGAGGGAACCAACAGTAGAATAACAGAGATAGAAGACAGAATAAGTGAGGTAGAAGACAGAATGACAGAAATAAATGAAACAGAAAGGAAAAATGAAAAAAGAATTAAAAGAAATGAAGACAACCTTAGAGACCTCTGGGACAATATTAAACGCACCAATATTCGAATCATAGGAGTCCCAGAAGAAGAAGACAAAAAGAAAGATCATCAGAAAATTCTTGAAGAGATAATTGTAGAAAATTCCCTAAACTGGGGAAGCAAATAGCCACTCAGGTCCAAGAAACACAGAGAATCCCAAATAGAATGAACCCCAAGCGGGACACCCCAAGACACATATTAATCAAATTGGCAAATATCAAATACAAAGACCAAATATTAAAAGCAGCAAGGGAGAAGCAAAAGATAACCCACAAGGGGAATCCCATAAGGATAACAGCTGATCTCTCAACAGAAACGCTTCAGGCCAGAAGGGAATGGCAAAACATACTTAAAGTCATGGAAGAAAACAATCTACAACCCCGACTACTCTACCCAGCAAGGATCTCATTCAAATTTGAAGGAGAATTCAAAATTTTCTCAGACAAGCAGAAATTGAGAGAATTCAGTAACACCAAACCAGCCCTCCAACGAATGCTAAAGGATCTTTCCTAGATAGGAAACACCGATGGGATAGATAATCTGGAGCCCAAAACAATAAAATAAATGGCAGCGGGATCATACTTATCAATAATTACCTTAAATGTAAACGGGCTGAATGCCCCAACCAAAAGGCAAAGATTGGCCGATTGGATACAGAAACAAGACCCCTATATATGTTGTCTACAAGAGACCCACCTCAAACCTAGGGACACATATAGACTGAAAGTTAAAGGCTGGAAAAAGATATTCCATGCAAATAAAGACCAAAAGAAAGCAGGAGTGGCAATACTCATATCTGATAAAGTAGACTTTAAAATAAAGGCAGTGAAAAGAGATAAAGATGGACATTACATAATGATCAAAGGATCAATCGAGGAAGAAGAAATAACAATTATAAATATTTATGCACCTAAGATAGGAGCTCCACAATATGTAAGGCAAATGCTAACAAATATGAAAGGGGAAATCAACAACAACACAATAATAGCAGGAGACTTTAATACACCACTCACACCAATGGATAGATCAACTAGACAGAAAAGTAACAAGGAAATTCAAACTTTAAATGAAACAATAGACCAACTAGACCTAATTGATATCTATAGGTCATTCCACCCCAAAACAAGGAATTTCACCTTTTTCTCAAGTGCACACGGGACCTTCTCCAGGATAGATCACATCCTGGGCCATAAATCTAACCTTGATAAATTCAAAAATATTGAAATCATCCCAAGCATCTTTTCTGACCACAATGCAGTGAGATTAGATATCAACTACAGGAGAAAACCTCTCAAAACTTCCAACATATGGAGGCTCAACAACACACTGCTGAATAACCAACAAATCGCAGAAGAAATTAAAAATGAAATTCAGTTATGCATGGAAACGAATGAAAATGAAAACACAACAGCTCAAAACCTATGGGACACTGTGAAAGCAATGCTAAGGGGAAAGTTCATAGCAATACAAGCTCACCTCAGGAAACAAGAGAAAAATCAAATAAATGACCTTACTATACACCTAAAGCAACTAGAAAGGGAAGAGATGCAGAAGCCCAGGTCTAGTAGAAGGAAAGAAATCTTAAAGATCAGGGCAGAAATTAATGCAAAGGAATCAAAAGTGACCATAGCAAAAATCAACCAAGCCAAAAGCTGGTTCTTTGAGAAGATAAATAAAATTGACAAACCGTGAGCCAGACTCATCAAGAAACAAAGGGAGAAGAACCAAATCAACAGAATTAGAAATGAAAACGGAGAGATCACAACAGAAAACACAGAAATACAAAGGATCATAAGAGACTATTATCAGCAACTATATGCAAATAAACTGGACAATTTGGATGAAATGGACAAATTCCTAGAAAAGTATAACTTTCCAAGACTAAACCAGGAAGAGATAGATAATATTAATAGACCCATCACAAGCACGGAAATTGAAACCGTAATCAGAAATCTTCCAAAAAACAAAAGCCCAGGACCAGATGGCTTCACAGCTGAATTCTACCAAAAATTTAGAGAAGAGCTAACACCTATTCTACTCAAACTCTTCCAGAAAATTGCAGA
>ML661888.1:60294-187330 GCA_007570785.1 Antilocapra americana | reverse complement strand
AAAAAAAAAAAAAAAGAGTCTTCTCCAACACCACAGTTCAAAAGCATCAGTTCTTCGGCACTCAGCTTTCTTTATAGTCCAACTCTTACATCCATACATGACTACTGGAAAAACCATAGCCTTGACTAGATGGACCTTTGTTGACAAAGTAATGTCCCTGCTTTTTAATATGCTGTCTAGGTTAGCTATAACTTTCCTTGCAAGGAGTAAGCGTCTTTAAATTTCATGGTATACATGTACACAATTTTATATACGTTGCCAGAATCAAGTTAACACATCCATCACCTCACAAAGTTACCTTTTGTGTGTCGAGAACAATGAAGACATATTCTTTTTTTTTTTGAGGCAAGGAATATGACTTTATTTGGAAAGTCAGTTGACTGAGAAGATGGAAGACTAATATCTAAACATCCTGAATATCTGTTCGTTTAGAAAACTTCAAGAATACAATATAGTATTAAGCATGATCACAGTATTTACATTAGATCTTCAGAATTTGTTCATCCTATAAGTGAAAGTTTGTACCCTTTACTTAATGTCTTCCCATTTGTTCTCCACCCCAGCCCCTGATAACTACCATGCTACTATTTCTGTGATTGAGCATTTTTTAGAGTCCACATATAAGTGATATCACTCAATACTTATCTTTCTCTGTCTGTCTTATTTCACTTAACATAATGCCCCCCAGCTTCATTCTTGTTTTCAAAAACTTGAAACAATTTTTTTCTTTTTTCAATGGCTGAATACTAATCCATTGTATGTATCTATCTATAATCAATTACATTTTCTTTATCCATTCACTTATTGATGGACACTTAGGTTGTTTCCATGTCTTTAGCTACTGTAAATAATGCTGCAGTGAACTTGTGGGGTACAGATATAAAACTGATTTAATTTCCTTTGGGTATACACCTAGAGAAGGGAATGGCAATCCGCTCCAGTATTCTTGCCTGGAGAATCCCATGGACAGAGGAGCCTGGCAGGCTACAGTCCATGGAACTGCAAAGAGTCAGACACCACTGAGCGACTTACACATAAGCCCAGGAGTGGGGTTGCTGGGTTATATGGTATTGGGTTGGCGGAGAAGTTTGCTTGGGCTTTTCTGTAAGATGTTATGGAAAAACCAGAATGAACTGTTTGGCTAACCCAATAGTTCTATTTTTGATTTTCTCCCCCTATTTTTAGCCCCGTACACCCCTCTGCTTTCCTTTGTGTTTGGTGCCCCTGAGTCTGGAGCCTCTGTAACTTGCTTCCTGCAGAGAACAAGGCTGTGATGTCTGGTAAGAGCCAGGGCCAAGTCAACCCCTGTCTGGGCAGAGTAGGAGAAAAGATCTACTTGGAGAGAGATGTCTTGTTTCCTTGTCTGCCCAGACAGGGACTATGGAGGTAGACTTTCACAGCTACCTCCTGGGGGACTGTCCCTCCAAATGTGACCCTGTCAGAGGTTCTATGCAGCAAACTGACATAACTCTCCTTGGTACGGTGACTTCTGTAGACTCTCAGACTTCTGTAGACTCTCTTTATAATTTCTCTTGCTTCACTAAGTCGCACATCATTCCCTCAACTCTATCTTTTCAAAATTAATGTAAATGCATTACATGCTGAAATCTCCCCATTGTCTTTATGGGTTAAACTACTGAAAAAATACCCTTGCTGTATTTTATATGGATTTAAGTATGAAGAGGTGATAAATTCATGTTGTTAATACTCCATGTTTAACCAGAACTCTTTCTTGAATTTGAACTGACTTAGAATCTAGCAGTATTATGATGCTAATTTAGTTCTCTCTCTGTCTCTCTCTCAACTTCTAATTTCTTGAGGAACCACCACACTGTTTCCCACAGTGGCTGTATTGCTTTACATTCCCACCAACAGTATACAGGATCCCCTTTTCTCCACATCCTTGCTAAAATTTATCTCTTATCTTTTTGATACTAGCCATCCTAACAGGTGTGAGATGATATCCCACTGTGACTCTTAAACAGATCAACCACCAAAGGATCAGGGACCAGCCCGGTGCAGTGAAGATAGTTCTGGGCCCAGGCTTATGAGAATATTAGGTGCTAACAATATCTGTGATGTCTGTGGTCTCTTCAGCATCAATGGGCCTCAGTTTCCTCATCTACAGAGTGGGAATAGATTAGAGATGACAGTCCTGAAAGGCCTCTCCTAGCTTTACAATTCTAGGATTTTGCAGAGCACCTGGAGATACTGACATTGACATTTGGAGACTCCTTTGAGGGTTCTTTCCATGAGGCAGTGAGGAGTGTCGTAAAGAACATGTGCCTTAGGAAAATGAGCACACCTATCATGCTTCAGAGCCTTACACCAGCTTTTTTCTTTTTGCTTACTTTCCATGTTTAGTTTGAAAGTGAGATCCCTGGTCTTACAGTACTTCTTTGATTCACTGCCAACATTTGCTGAAGAAAACCAAAGGGAGAGTTTAGGCTAGTGTACAGTAAAGAGGGACAGATGACAAAAATAGTCCTTTCACTTCAACTAGTGCATTGAGAACACAATCTTTTCTTCATAGTGGAGAGGAGTCTTCCAGGATAGCTCCTCAGCTGTGGAGGGCTAAGGGCCCTGTCTCTTTGCCCACTCTTTTTGCTCCATTTTCTGAGCTTTTGGGAATTGTCCATATCTCCTGGGATAGCTCTGGGATTAGCACATCCTGGCCTGGACACATTTCCTCAGGAGGTGCTGGGGGGCCTAGACTCCAAGGTGCAAGCTGGACGGAACATACCAGATGGCCGGATAAAGTCATGTTGGCACTTGTTCCTGTGGCAGAGCTCTGGGGTGATGAATGGTGCACTAAAACGATGAGCATTACATTAGAAACTTGGAAAGGTGCTTTCAGTTACTGATGGCAAATTCAGCAATGATTGGACACACCCAGCCACTTTTAAAGTGCTATGGGGTTAGCAAAAGCATAAAGCCCGTTTTGCCCAGAGATTTTTCCTCATAATTTTTTAAACTTGTGTGCATCTTAATGGAAATTTAATCATATGTTTAAGATTTATTTACACTTAACTCATCAAAGCATTGTTTTACAAGAGGGAGTCCTTTTGAGGTTTTTTTTTTTTATTATTAAGGACTTCTTTTTTCTTACAAACAGGAAACTATGTATCACTGAGAGAAAACAAGCTTGAACCCCAAAAGGTTCAAGTTTGATTTGAAACTCAGGAGTCATGAGCATCAGGAATACTCTGAGGTGAAATGGACTTCTGTTTTATTCTTAGAAATTCACAGGGAGATAACTGAGGATTTCAGCAGCTGCTGCTGCTAAGTCACTTCAGTCGTGTTCGACTCTGTGCGACCCTGTAGACGGCAGCCCACCAGGCTCTGGAACACTATCTATTTTCCTAAAGTTAGTGAGTATCCTGCAAAGTAGCATACAAATTATAAATGTTAGAGCTTTTTTTCTTTTTCACATCACTTGCTTTTGACACATTTATCAATACTTTTTCCTGCATAAGAATTGGGTGAAGTATAAAATCACATCATAAGCAGAGATTTCATTTCATATCAAGTTTTTTAGGTAGCATTATAATTATTATCAAACTAAAAAGCAAATTTTGTCCAAACAAAAATAACCATTTACAAGAAAAACTGTGGCCTGATTTTCTTATTATTTTGTCTGTACCGGCCACATCTGTACAGGTAAAACGGACAGGTGATTGGTTCATTTGTAGATGTCTGTAACAGACTTTTTTTCCCTCCTCAACAAGTTGAAGCAGTTATCACAAAGCATCTAAATATTAAGGAATTAATTGTTTTGATGGCTTGAATTAGTATTTGTATACTTTTATATACTTATATTTTTAGGCTTATATGCTCTGCTTTTATACTCTATTTTGTTTATGCTTTTTTTCTTTACTTAGGATAAATATATGTACTTACATAATTTTAAGCTCTAAATATTTTACTTGTATACTCTTTACTCACTTTATAGTTACTGTTTTACTTATTTTTATGTACTTACATATTACAGAATCTGGATTAGTAGTTATACTAGAGTTCACTTTTACTCTGTGTACATTGTGTCTTTATATACTTCATCATCTTTTTGGTATCAACCCGTTTATTTCCCAAAATACAGATCAATTGATTTAGTGCTAGAAAAGTTGAAATGAGCAAAGTGGACTGACCGTTCAATTAAGAACTCAACCCTTAGTCCTCAGTCTTTGTAGGAGCTGGAGAAACCCTGAGAGCATTCTCTCATGCTTGCCCGGGAGGTGCCTCTAACAGACTGAGGCTTTGTCAGTAGAGCCAAATGCTGAACGGGAAGTTTCTCCATGCCCAGTTTTCTGAAATACATGATATGAATCTGTCTTTCATGAACCTGTCCTTTTCTCACCTAAATTCTTTTTCTGAGTGTGTGTGTTTTAGTAGGAGGAATAGCTCCTCTAGTTCAACACCCCCGGCCAAACTTTATACTCCTGCCACTATGAATCTACTACTGTGATTTTAAACAGGGCTCAAGGTAAGACATGTAACAAGTTGGGTGGGTCTGAAAAGTATTTTCAACAATATCTTACACATTAAGAATTCTTATTTTATTACTAATATTTTATTGCAGGTTAAAAAAACGCATAACTGGCAGAAACAACTTTTGGAAAAATGAGTAGATTTAAAAAAATGAACCACAGAATAAAATTTATCAATGCTGTGATCACAGCCAATGAAGTAACTGACTAGAAACTTCCCAGGTTCACATCCTTTCCAGCTGTTGAGAGGAACTCTATCAGATCTGCCCAGGAGAGCAATAAAGAGACTTGGTGGCAAAACACAACATAAATAATTGCTCATCCTGTGTGAAATGCCTTCCATCCGCTTTGGGAAAACCTCCTTGTGGCAGGAAGAAGCCAGGTAGCCTGGAATAAAAGAGTAAGTGGTGTCTGCCAAGCAGGTACCCAAGAGCCAGCTGGCAACCGGGAACTCGTGGGTGGAGGTCCAGGTTTGAATGGCAAAAGTCAAAGGAAAACACAAAGATTGCACCAGCTTCGAACCCAGCACCTAATGGCCTCATCAAGGAGGCTGTGGGGGAATTCGGCACATAAATAAAGATAAACAAACCTAAAAACAGGCTTTATAGGCCTGGAGTAGCCTGTTAGCTATTATGGGGCTGCTGCTGATGCCCAAGAATGCGTCACTGTGGGTGATTACGGCTCTTGGAACAGTGCAGAGCTAGGCTGGGCTTAGCCGGGCTGGTGCAGGTAGGTCCCTGGACTTTTATGTGGAGGATGAGCTCTTCTGACGATTCATCCATCAGACTATCTCCACTGTATGCTAGTCCCATTCATGGGCATTCTGAATTTGACCAAATCAGGCTGCATCAGCTGCTCGTTGATTATATAACTCTATGCTCTTCTGTAAAACAGTTCAGAGAACGTATACTGCATAACTAAACTCTATGTCACAGTAGATATCCTCAAAAAGCGTGATTCACTTTCAATGTGTTGTGTATGTGAATTCACCAAGGAGTGCACATTATTATTTTTCCTTCTTTTTCAGACTTAAAATACACATATTTTTAAATTTTGAAAAATGGCATGGATTCCATGTGAGAAGAGGGCTTCTAAGCAATGAGAATCTCCCTGGAAAATTTTCCTTTTTTATTTAGTTTACATTCATGATTACAGTAAAAAAAATCAGAATTATTTTTTTTTAATTTGAAAAACAGAAATACATAAGCTTCTCCTCTCCACTCCCTGTAATCTAAAGAAAATTCAAATACCCGTCACAACTGGTTTCACCTTTAAAGGGCCTTTACTGGAAGGAGCCAAAGAACTTGGTTCTTTTCCTTCTTCCCTGGAATGTATTCTGCTTTGTTCTTTGCAGCTGAGGCAATTGCTGTTAAAGAGAGTTTCAGTTTAATATGTAATTAATAGTTTGGCATTTCCCAAGGGCTTTCCTTGGGACCCTTTGTGTATCTGTTTTGTATTACAGGGCTCCCTTGCTAAGTATTTCCAGATCATATAGATTTAGATAAGACAAGTTCCAGAACTTAGGGTATTTTTTATTTTGACATTTACAGTATTTATTAGTGTAATGAAAGTAATACTTTGACAAGTCCCCAAGTAATAAATGGCAATATTCTCAACCCCTAAGTAGGTTAGAGTGACTTTCAGTGGCTAGTGACCACCTGTTATCCAACTGTTCTCCTTTCAGAGGTGTTAGCAAATTTGAAATACCTCAGGATCAGCCCTTTTAGACTGCTTTCTCATGATGGTAATTGTATTTCCCCTCAGTCCCTCTGGGTGGTCGATGGGTCCATCATATCTTGTTCCTTCATCTGTGAGAGTTAAAGAATTAGCAAAGGATGAACTACAGCCCCAGCCAAATCACATCCTCTGTGCCTGGGCTGAGCATGGGGGCATGCTGGGACCCTTGGTGTGTCAGGGGGAGCAGCTATCACCCCCAAACCATGTGTGTTAATCACAGTATGGATCACCCCATATGTCAGGAGACAGGACTGAACTGAAACATAATTTCAACTCAATCTGGGAACTAATTATGGTTCACTGGGATGTTTTGCAGAATAGTCTTTGATGAAGTGAGTTGGGTGGGCTTTATTCATTCTCCCTTTCTCCCTTCTCTGTAGATCGTTGCTGTTCTCATGGAATTTGCCTCATTTTGCAACATATATAGTAATATGTTCTACTAGGAACATGCGTCTGTGCTCTACTGGGTCTGAGCCTGGGAAGGGACTCTTTTTCTTACTGTTCAATCTTCCCAGCCCTTAGCAAAGCACTTTTCATAAATATTTTTCAAATTGTATTGAAGGTCTAAATCTTAAGAGAACTTTGTGTTTTTCGTGGTAGTTAGGAAAATGCTAGCTGCTTGTAGCAAATAATCCACCAAATTTAAGTGGCTTTACCCAAGAAAAGTTTAATTCTCATTCATGGAATAGTCCAGCATGACTATGCTTAGTTAGTGCAGCTTCCTCCAAGTGGTGATTCAAGGACCCAGGCTCCTTCTGTCTTGTGGCTCTGCCTCCCCCAAGCCCTCAGAATTTTCTGCGTCTAGCCAGAGACAGGGGAAGAGAATGTGGAAGGGGAACAGCTGTGACTTAATCACCTTGCCTGGAAGTGACATGCATCACTTTCGCTCATATTCTATTGGGAAGATCTAGTCACGTGGTCTTACCTATGGGGGTCGGGCAGACGGAGATGTTCCTGGCAGGTTTCTACTTCTCAGTGGAGAAGGGGAGGCTATAGGAAGAGGAGCACGTGTGTTTTGGAGGCCAGTTATCTCTACCGTCTTTCCATAAGGTAAACACCTTGGAGAACGACAGAATCATACAAAAGTATATATTGAAGGACTTTAGAGCCCTGATAGCCCCACTCTCCATTTTATAACTGAGGATACATGGACTTAGAGAGGGAATGAGAGTTTTCCAAGTCCATTCAGCAAGTTAATGGCCAAGTTGGGAGAAGGACCTGGGTCTTCTGACTGCCAGTCACTCGTGCAGCCCTGTGTACACTCACAGTGCTTGTGATTTCGGCGCTGCTCAGGTACCGTTATACATCAGCTACTTGAGAACAAAGGATGGGGAACTTTTTGTGGCAAGTTCAGTTGGGGTTGTTGTGTCAGGTTTCCTTTTGTTATATTCAGTTCAGGTTTCATGTTCCCCTTCTGGTCTTTCACTTCTGACTTAACAGAAGTCTCCTCTCCTTATGATAACCAACAATAGTATAAGTTGACTGAATTTGGAGGTGAATGAGAAATGGGGCTATGATGTGGGTCGTAGGTGTAGCCAAAGAGACTGGTGCCGATGCGAGAGGAGTCCCAGGGTTGTAAGCTGAGGCTTGACGTGATCTGAAGGAGCATATGTCTAAAGCCTCCTAGTGGTCACCATGAATCTCCTCTTAAAATCTGTTGTCTTTAAAGGGTTGCTAGAAAGTTCTTGTTAAAATACACTTATAGAAATTATTTGGGTAATGAACAAGCACTCAAAACTATCTCTTTACTGACTGATCTGTCATCACGTAGATCAGTAATGAGCAGGAGCTTGAGGGAACAGGACTGAAAGCAGAGAAGTTTTGAGAGTGAAGAAGAGCCTGAAAAGTTGTGAAGGATGGGATACTTTGGGGAGGGCATACTGGAGTGGAGGGCTGTGTTAGTGATGGAGGGTCAATTTCATTTTTTACTTATTATTTTTAAGTGAAGTCCAGTCGACTTACAATGTCATGTTGGCAAAGATTTGGATGAAGGCATTGGGTGACTGGGAGATGATGGGGGAAAGAGAGTATGATCTAGGAATTTCAGAGAGCATCAAAGACAAATTTATCAGTTCTTCTGTCGATAATGATGGACTGACTATCAGGTGGCAAAGAGTTTTAGTTGGACCTGGCTTTATACTCAGTCCGTGTGTACCTCTGGGGCAGTGACTTGACCTTTCTGGGTTTCAGTTTTCCAGAAGTTTTATAAGCTTTCCTACTTATAAAACAGGAGGTTGTACAGATCATTAGTCTTCTCACTGTGTTATCTGGGGACTTGGGGTTCTTGTGGATATGCTTCTGGGGATCACTGCAGGGCTGTCTGTGAGGGTCAGGCAAGTGGTTGCTGCCATACCTGGTCATTCCCACTCCAACCAAATTCACTTTGCTCTGTTTTGTACTGAATTTCTGCAGAAACTTTTTGCTTGAAGGACAAGTTATGGGTCTAAAATAAAATTTTGGAAAGCACTCAGCCTAGACAATTTATCAAGTTTTTTTTTTTTTTTTTTACTTCTGGCATTTTTGGTATCTGTGATCAGTATTCAAAACCTTCTCATCTAGGGGGATGTATACAGGCTTGATCATAAATGCCCATGTGCCCTGTCCTCAAGAGACTGTAACTGAAGACTCACAACCGGTAGGAATTTGGACACTTTTGAATGCATTATAACAAACTCATTTATTGAGGTTTACAGATAGTCTGGCTCCATTCTAGATGTTTTACATAACTGAATACTTATATCCCCAACAATTTAATTAGATAGATACTATTACTCTTACCATTTTAAAAATGAGGAGACTAAGGCTCAGATAGATAAAGCAACCCAGCTCAAAACAAACAAAAAACCAACCAAACGAACCCAGGAAAAACAGGGCTAGGGTTAAATCTCAGCTCTGACTGCCGAGTCCACTCTTCTTGGTTCCCATTCTCTGGCCAGCAGCTTCCCTTTCACGATTCGTGACTCCTTTGCAGGCTTCCTCCACCCTCTTGGTCCCCAGCTGGCTCTTCCATGGTCGGAAGACTTCCTTTCCAGGCTGGCTGTCAAGGTGACTTAAGTTCTCACCTGGGGCGCAGATTCCTCACTAAGAACAGTGCTCAGACCAGGGCAGTCTGCCTGGTGAAGGACTCACAACGTACCAGCTCAGTGAGATTGTAGATCTCCTGAGGGACAGAGAACGCAGTTCACATGGCACAGGGCAAGGAGCTGGGTTGTCCTAAGAACACCACCCTTGTTCCTCCCGGGTAAAGTGTGGTTAAGAGTCCTGTTGTAGGTAATGAGAAACCAAACCAAACATTTAAGTTCTAAACTAAGCCATATATTGAGAAGTACCTGGATTTTTCTCAAAGATTTTCCATTTTCCCCAGCCTTTTGCTTCTAACTCAATGTGTTTTTAATGCTGTTGTCAACTTTAGTTCTGTTAGTAAATGCCGCTTGACCTGGAAACTAGTTGTCCAGGAGCAAAATTAAGTTGAAGGTGGGTTTGTAATCTACCCTGCCTCAGCCCACTTCAGTGTTAGTAAAAGTTTTAAGGCTTATCCTATCTCCCCGATGCAGGCTCTTTGAATAGCATATGGTGATGAATTCCAGATGTTAAACTACAGAGAGCTTCAGGGTCTTATTCACTGTGGTTCTGAGTGAACAAATGTATTTTTTTTCTTTCTGACTAAAAGGCCAAATAGCAGGTCATGTGTACCTATGCATGCAAAAAGGTATTCATATTTTTGAACAGGTGGGATGCACCTGAGGACTGTAAATAGCACTGATTAATATAGTATGACTGACTCTAAATGTCTTAGTAGCTCAAAAGATCAACTCTGAGGTTGAGTGGCCCAGTTTGGTCTGGGAATTGTTGGGTATATCTGTTACCTATGGTGATGGCATCATGGCTTTTTGTGTATGTCCAAACTCATCAAATTGTACATGTTAAGTATGTGCAATTCTTTGCTTTAAAAAAAAAAAACAAAACAACTGACTAAAGGAGAAAACTGTTGGGAAAAAATCCTGCCAGAGGACACAGTAATCTTTGCCTATGTTTGTTCAGAATTATCAACCCCATGCCTTATTCCTTTTCTTTTTAAATTAGTTTTTATTTTTTAAATTGGAGTGTAGTTATTTTACAATGTTGTATTAGTTTCTCGCTGTACAGCAAAGCATATAAGTTATACATATACATGCATCTACTCTTGTGTTTGGTTCCCAGGAGTTGCATTTTTTGATCATCCCATTTCATTCAAGTATCCATTCTTTCACTTAGAAACCTTCAGTACTGTGCTGAATGAATAAATTGGGGAACAGCACAAACGATGCATGGATGGGTTCTTTTCTCATGTCTAGTAGAGGAGAAAGATACAGGAGTTAAGAATTGCCTTAGAGTGTGTCAAGCATTCTGCTAAGGGGATGCCACATGCACCATGGCAGAGCAAAGGAGAAGACAGGATACATGGATAGCAGGATTGTGCAAGGTGAGGATGACTCACCTGGATGATGGGGGAGGGGAGACATCACACACCTGTTAATAGCGTGACTAAAGCATTAAGGGAAGAAATGGCATCCATAGCAGGCAAAGAGAGAGAAGCATGATTAGCTGGGTAGGACTGGATTTGAGTTGAATAATGGATTAGCAGGGGGAGGACCAGTCCTGGTATTCTCTACTTGCCCCTTAGAGCTTTGTCACACACGGCGTAACTTCTTTTTTACTTGTCCAGCTCCCCCACTAGACGGCATTCCTCTGGGGACAGACATTATGTCTCTTTCATCACGGTATGAACCCAGCCTCCAGCACAGCGATTGGCACAGAGTGGGGAGTCTCAGTAACTGCTGATTGAGTGACTGGGTGAAGGAGGAAAGTGAGACCAGCACGTGGCAGGTGTAGTTACCAGGTAGTTTCCACAGCAGGCCAATCACACCTTAACTGGTTTTACTCAGTTTTGGAAGTTAAGTGGCCATTTCAGCCTGAGACCTAGTCTACCTTCCTGGTGGCTGCCCCCTTTCTCCCATGGTCACTGCTGGGCCACCCTGCTGCCTTCTCCAGGGCCAGCTTCTTTAGTTGAGTCAGTTCCTGACAGGGCCACTCTGGCTCTTGAGAGACAGTCTCTGACTGGTTACGGGCTCCTTTGCCCTGTAATCATCCTCCCTGGGGTCCACCCAAATTATGACAACACTGACTTGCTTATCATTTTAAGCCCCAAATTGTTTTTGCTCGAATATTATTGGTTTCATTCTGCTTCATTTGTTGACCAAATGTTCATCATATAATTCAGTTCAGTTCAGTTCAGTTGCTCAGTCATGTCTGACTCTTTGCTACCCCATGGACTGCAGCACGCCAGGCCTCCCTGTCCATCACCAACTCCCGGAGTCCACCCAAACTCATGTCCACTGAGTCAGTGATGGCATCCAACCATCTCATCTTTTGTCATCCCTTTCTCCTTCTGCCTTCAATCTTTCCCAGCATCAGGGTCTTTTCCAGTGAGTCAGCTCTTCACACCAGGTGGCCAAAGTATTGGAGTTTCAGCTTCAACATCAGTCCTTCCAATGAACACCCAGGACTGATCTCCTTTAGGATGGACTGGTTGGATCTCCTTGCTGTCCAAGGGGCTCTCAAGAATCTTCCCAACACCACAGTTCGAAAACATCGATTCTTCAGTGTTCAGCTTTCTTTATAGTTCAACTCTCACATTCATACATGACTACTGGAAAAACTATATAATTACATCATCAGAAGTTTCATGTCTGATCGAATATGAGCTTCATAAGGTCAGGGATACCTGACTTTTCCCCTCCTGGATTTGTAGTGTCTGACATAGCACCTAATACTCTGTAATGCTCATCAAACACTGTATCAGAAATGAATGTCACAACCTCCTAGAGAACTTGTCTATTGCACTTGTCTACTGGTAGCTACTTGGACATCCTACTGTGCTCTCTTGGTTCATTTCTATGGCTAGATTTTGAGCTCCCTGAGGATAAGACTTTCCCACACCCCCCCGGAGTACAGGGTAATACTGGCTTCTCTTGGACTTGAGATTTGAAGGTCTATTGGTTTTATTTTTATGACCTGTGTGGTGTCTCTGAGTCTCTCTCCAAGAGATCCCCATGTTCCCCAAGCACAAGATTGTCATGCTGTGATCTTGAAGCTCCCGAGGCTGACAGTCCTTTGGGCCACACCCCTTTATTGGACGCGGCCGAGGTCAGTCACAACATGAGGCAATCTCTAATTCCAACCTCTGACCGCTGAGGTTTTCCTTTGGCTGTGCATGCCAGCCCGCCTGCCTGAGTGCCCTCTAATATATAATTAATAATGGCTCTCAGCAGTTTGCATTTTCAGAAGGCTTTCTAGGCATGACCTCACCACCAAGCTGTGATACCTCACTGCTGAGAGGCTCCATGTGGCCCTGGGGGATGTCTCTCAGTCCAACCAGCCTGTCGATCCGGTGTTCAGTAATGTTATGAGCTTGGGGAGTGGGCCTGGATCCAGTCACTCATTTCTACCCTGCCCCTTTTTCCTGATGTTTTGGACGCACAAGAATATTCATGTTGATTTCAGATGGAGCCTGGAATATCCACTGGCTAGGCAAGCTTCCAAGACTGAAACCCTTCAAATGGTGAATCTTAATTAGTGGAGGAGGTCTAGTCTGATTTATCCAGTCAGCTGAAACTGAGGGTGGTGTTGATAACCCCTTGAACCTGCCATTGCTCTTAGACATGAGAGTGGTATTGTAGGTTGACTGTAATCCTTCTAAAACTGTATAGTTGGCTGACTCTCACTGTTGGGGCAAATTGTTTGCATCTTAGGTAGCACTGGAATCAGGAACTGAAGACATATCAGAAACTCAGTGTCTTAGTTTGTGTTCACCCAGGGGCATATCCTGAGTTAAGGATTCAAGTGCAGGTAGTCTGAGAAGTCAAGGAAAACACTTGTCAGAGAGGAGGGAAGGAAGATGGGGCAGCTAGGCAGAGTACCTTAGCAAGCTAGTTACTGGGATGGGTGACTGGAGCTTAGTGCTCAGTCTTTTCCTCTAGAGCGGTTTCTCACTATTGACATTTTGGGCTGGATAATTGTTTGTTGTAGGGGCTGTCCTGAGCCGTATAGGATGTTTAGCACATCCCTAGTCTCAATCCAGAGATGTCTGTAGGACTCCCTTTCCCCTGGTTGTGTCAACACAACTGTCTTCAGACACTGCCAAATTGGGGGGAAAATTGGCCAAGTTAAAAATTAATGTTCTAGAATGCACAGAGTTATCACACCTAAAGGTGAGGGTGTTGGGGTATTTATGTATATGTGAATCTAAAAAGAAATGATACAAATGAACTTACAAAACAGAAAGAGACTCAGACTTAGAGAAGGAAGTTATGGCTGCTAGGCAGAACGATCGGTGAAGGGATAGTTAGGGAGTTGGGGACGGACGTGGACACACTGCTGTATTTAAAATGGAAAACCAACAAGGCCCTAATATGTAGCACATGGAACTCTGCTCCATGTCATGTGGAAGCCTGGGTTGGGGGGGGAGTTTGGGGAAGAATGGATACATGTGTGTGTATGGCTGAGCCCCTTTACTGTTCACCTGAAACTGTCACAACATCGTTAATTGGCTGTACCCCAGTGCAAAATAAAAAGTTTAAAAAACAAAAAATTAAAAAAGAGTCACTTGCCAACACGTGATGCCACTTCTGCCCTGTTGTAGCTCTTAGCTTCTGGTCACTTTTCAGGCCTAGTTGTGGTAGGAGAGGGTGAATCATAGCTTGATTTAGCTTGGGTGCTTCTGACCACCTGGAAGACGGTTGCTTTCTTTGTAATGGTTGTTGTTTCAAAGCTTTGGACTTCATCTGGCTGAGGGGAGGGCACAAAGCATGGCCACAGCTTCTTAACATGCAGATGACCAGGGTTCCTTTTCCCAAGTAGAGTGATGGGGCCGCCTTGTGAATGTGCCTGCTTCATAGATCACCAATCACAGGCAGGTAATTGACCAAGGACTTCAGCTCTGAAATCCATCTCTCTATTGGTGTCAAGGTCATGATTTCATAGGCTGTTTCCAGCCTGAGGCTTAATGTGCTAGGAAGACTGAGGCAGGCCCGTTCTGGGGAGGCCTGATGGCCAACTTTGGCTCCAGAGTTTCTGACTACCTTGCCAAACCCTCCTTAGACTGCTGGCAACCTTGGAGGCTTCTACCCTTCCCTCCCTCTTGGGACTTGCCTGGCAATCTACAGCTCCCCCAGCTTTCCTTAACTCCCTTACCATTTCATCTCTTAGAAACTATTTCCCCTAATACAGTCCTTGCTCATGTAATCTCATCTTGGTGTCTGCTTCTCAGTGGGCCAAACTTGCACAGATGACCATGTAATTTGTTAAGATACTTTGGAAATGAAAAAAAAAAAAACAAAACTAGATGTTAAAAATAACAGTAGTAAACCAGGGCTGGCTTAGAGAAACTTAGACAGTTTTTTGGAGAAAAAAATTTTTGGAGAAATTCCAAATGCTTTGATTGAGATTCCTAAAGTTATGTATGAGAAAAGATGATAGCAAGGACTTCGCTTGGTGAACAGAAAAAAATGAGAATGCAATGTATCTAGTTCCAGAAAATAACCAATGTGTTTCAAGTAATACTTACAGAGTGACTCTTATGTACCAAGAAAGAGGCTGAGCATAGAAGATGAAGAAGACACAGTCTCTGGCCTCATGTAGCTTGCGGTCTAGAGGAGGAGGCTCACAGAATGTGATAATTTTACTGAACTGCTATTCTCATAAGGTAGAGTTGGCAATGGGGCTAACTCATCTGTAAAGACAGGAACCAGCTCCACCTGATAATTTCTAGGACCTTCCTAGGAGGCAGTGTTGGCTCAGGAAAGGGGGCCTGGACAAACTTCGGAGGCCTGGTTTGTGCCAGTGGAAGAATGAGTGTAACAGTGATGAAAGCAAGGCAAATGAGCCTTTCATTCTAGCTCTAGGATGAAGTGCTGTGTATCCCCAGCACTTTTCTCTTTTTAATTATTCATAGTGAAAAAGCAGGATGCACCATCCCCCCCGCCCCCGCCCCCCCACATCCCACATACGTGGCTGGGAAAATGGCTCTGAAATGTACACAGTGATGAGACTCAAGATGTGTCTTCTGGGGAATTCCCATCATACATGCATGTGAGCCCTGTGTGCCCTCCAAGGCAGCTTGCATTTAGCAAATACTGTCCGAATGAAACCTGCTCAGACAAGCAGGCAGGTAATTGGCCTTTTCTGGCCTCTGTTTAAGACGACTGTCCTCTGAAGCAGCTGGTGCTACCAGGGTTTCTGGCAGAGGGGCTCTTTCTACAAGTAGGGCTGGGAAAGAACACAGTGCAAAAAAAAAAAAAAAAAAAAAACCTGAACAAAAAACACTTGAATAAACAGATGCCTGATTTACTCCTCCAGCCTTTTCCTTGGCCTCATGATGCCTGACAAGAACTGAGTCAAAAGTGATGGCTGGGCTAGGAGGAGGCCAGCATTATGTCACCCGATCAGGCTGAGACCTCAGGGGATGGAAAAGGCATTTAGCTGTGAGATCAGCCATGGTGCTGCCACGAGACATGAGCCCTCCTAGCTCCTCCCTCCTCCTCCTTTCCACACGATTCAATTTCATGCCATTTACAATCGGGAGACAAAAGAACGCTCCAAATTCCAGGCCCCCCATCCTGAAGCACCCTTCCTCAGCTCAGGGAAGGAAGCCCAGCTGCCTCGTGCATGCTTCTGGCCATAGGCAAAGTCAGTGGTGATTTTGAGGGGTAGAACCAGGTTCTGGGTTTTCAACATTTAGCTCCAATGAGTAGGAAATCTCTGAAACTTGGCAAAAAAAAAAAGAATTCATGCTTTTAAAACGAATATAAAAATAATGGCAAAACTTCTTGAAGTCCAGGGTTTACTTTTCTGTCCTGCAGAGGAGATCATAGCATTGGTACCCCTGACTTCAGTCAGGTGAGAAAGTGCTAGAAACCAGCTCCCCAGAACATACTTAGCTTACCTGTGGGGCGAAAAGCAGCAAGTATCTCAGAAAACCTCAAAGTCATTTGCCTGTTTGCTCATCATCAACTGCTGGCTGCCATAGTTTGTACTTTCCATCATTTTGGCGTTGGTCTCCACCTACAAGAGTCCTGGGTGGATGTGCCCCTAGTCAAGCCTGAGCCAGTATTGTCACCATTGGGCAGAGTGTGTTACAGGGATGCAGCAACTCTGGAAAGTGTGTGTGCCCTGGTAATAATGGGGGATTAAAAGTCTTTCAGTTTGTGGGCTTTTAATTTGAGCTATGGCCCAAAGATTTCTTGTGAAGCCAGCTTGTAATAGAAACCACATCAGAATGAAGAGGACCACACTGTCATGATGGCACTTTAATTTCATTTGGATGGGTCATCTGGGCACCAAAATTTGTGGACTCTACCCAGGCAGTTCTAGTGTCATGATGGGAGGCTGAAGCCATGGGCCAGACAAGGATGTGGATGAGAAGCAAGAAAAGGGAGATGAGGCTATAGATGTTCTTTTAAAATTTTTTTTCAATTAATGGAAGGAGATCCAAAAAGCAGAAAGTTGAAGAGGAAATAGAAGGAATTATTTTCCTGGAAAGGTGGAAGAGGGGGTTAATGGTAGAAAAGGAAGCAGTGAGGGAAGGTAAAGGAAGCTTTACCTTTATTTCTTTCTGTTTCCTTCTCTTTTCTTCACCTCTTTCTCTTCCTTTCCTTTCCCTCCTTCCTTCTCAGTTAGCCAATCAAACTCTGGCAGTGGAAGGGAGTGTTTTGTAGATTACTTGCTATTTACTATCCACAGACCATGTCCACCAAAGAGGACAGATTCCACTAAGTAGTGTCTTTTGTTTGCCAAGTAGAGTTACAGGTGTAAGAATTCATGATTGGAAAATCCAGGAGGCAGCTAAATTGCCAGAGATGAAAAAAAGGTGCTGAGAATTGGGAATTTCCAATCTGAAGATAGCAAGACTGTGAAATCTGCATGGGATAAATGTACAGAGGAACTAAGGCAACTGGGTGCAAAGTGGAACTTGGAAGGGAAACCAACTGATTGATTCTGGATTTATATTAAACTGCACTGGGTAGCATGTGAATGGAACCTCTTCTTCTGATTTCCTTATGATTTTCAGCAAAAATCTACACTGATGCTCGGCAGAATAGGATTTGCTTTTAGGGGCTGCCTTGAAGTACCAAATCCTGCTTGGAGTGAGAACACTGTATGCTCATTGTAGTCTGTTGGATCCTTTTGGCTGCAAATAACATGAAAGCCCACAAGTGGTGACCTAACCAAAAGATGCTTTCTTGTTTATTTACTAAGAGGTTTGTAGGCAGGTGGTTCTAGGTCAGGCTAAACCATTCTAGGATTCTAATGCTGGCACAGAATTCTTCTGATCTGCCCCTTGTGGTTGCAAGGTGACTGAACCCTCAACTTGAGAGCCCCCTTCTTCCCATTAGGGAGACAAATTTTTCTCAAATGCCTCCCAGCGGATGTTCCTACGCTTCTCACTAGTCAGAAGTGATCACTTGACCACTCTAGCTGCAAGAGAGGCTTGGAAAGCAAGGGTCTGTTTCTGCTCAGCTTCTATAGTGGGGATGCATGAGAGAGAAAGTTGATTGGGGATGGCAGTTGGGCAACCACTGGTAATATGCTGTGTGTTCAGGTATCCACAGGCACTGTAAGTCTTCAGGGGAGAGGGTTACACCAAAGGAGCTCTTCAAGATTTCCTCATCATTTTCATAAGAATAGATTTTTGTTTCCTCCTCTTCCAATGCCTGCTTCCTTTACAGGATCACCTCAGAAGGTTTAGGAGATATCTATTGGTATCCTGATCCTTGCAAAATGATTGAACTTTAGAAAAATTCCTCAGTCATTTTCACTTTTCCCTGTGTTGGATATGCGTCACCTAACCGTAAGAGACACAGCACAGGGCACAGATCACCAGCCGGGCACTGAATGAGCAGGAGTCTGTGGGCAGCATGGCCCAATTTTAAGGAACTTGGTTTTGTGATTGTATGTTGCTAAAGCATACCCAGTGTCCTGGCTTTCAAATAAGAATTTCCTTTAGTTGGCTTTGTTTATTTTTAAATAAGTGACTTCAGTATAACTTAAAAAAAAAAATAAGTGACTTCAGCATAAAGGGGGAAAAGTTTGCTTTCCCTGAGTCTGTCTTGCCAGTAGAAGGCTACTAGTTGCCCAGATCTTTTAAGGAAGGTCGGTTGCTAATAATAAAAAGGGATTTAATGGCCACTCTGAAGAGTGGCTTCCAGACCCAAGGAGATAAATGCTGTGTTTAATGGTCACCTTCAGAAATCACTGGTTTTATGTTCTTATGATGTATCAGTTAACCTTGAACTTCAGCGAGTCACATAACTCTTGCAGCCTTTCTGCCCCTGCTGAGTAAGTGTAAATCTTGATGACAATGACCTCTTTATCTGTTGGCCTGTTTCCAGCCTCCGAGTGGGCCAGCCACATGGAAGCACATATCCATTCTCATCTTCAAGTATTTTCTTGAGTTTGGTAAGCGTATCTCTCCAGTTCAGAGAGCCAGTAATTTACCTTGGATGACAGTGTTCGCTATGATGTGTGGGGCCTTCCAGTAAATGGTTCTTAGAAGTTTTGGGGAGCATTGTGCTTAGAGGGGTTGGGAGGACAGAGGTGGGAGGCATCACCTCTGCAGGTGGGTCCCCTCAGCCCCGGCCGGGCTCTGTTTCATCTTGCTCTGGCACTGTTCATGCTCTGTGTCTGCCTGGGGCTCCTATTAGCTGGTACAAGAGAGAGAAGAACCATTCTGCCTTCAGGCTGAACACTGTTCATCAGAGGAGCCGCTCAAACGTACACCACAGAGTCATGTTTATTAGGGCTGGTTCCAGGAAAAGCAGGTGTAGAGGTGTGTATATGGCACCAACTATTTAGATGCTGGCTATTTCATCTATTAACCAGTCCTTAGTGAGTTGTGTCTGCTAAAGACGGGTGCTGTGCCTTAATAATTTCCATTGTGCCTGTGCCTGGAGTGCTTCCAATTTTTGTTGACTGAGTTGACCTCATGAAAAGTCACTTAACCCCATTGGAACCAGTCTTCCCCTTTGAAAATGGAATTAATAATATGTGTCTGGGAGGGAAGGGGCTAAGTGAAATGTTTGCATGAAATCATTTTCCATAGCACCTGACACTCAGCAGGTGTTTGAAGGGATAGTATATCTTATTTCTCCTTTTCTTTGGTGTCTCCTATTCACCTCCTTTTCTCTCCTGGGTGACCTCAAGGCTCTCTTGGGGACTCAGAGCCCCTCTTCTTTCTGTCTCATTTTGTTGGTGCTGTACTAGGGAAACTACATTCATACACACTAAAGTGCAGATGCTGGAAAATGATGGAACCTGTAGATGATGGGATATATGAGGTTAGCTTAGGGTATGTGGCAGAAAGAGGGGATGGAATGGGATTGGGAGGGAGTAAAATTCACTTTGCAGAGATGTGTGGGTGGGGAGAGACAGGCTGCTGGCAATTTTTCTCAGAAACCTTGTGTTGATGTTCCGGGGAGAGCCAGCAACTTCTCTTCTTACCTGGAGAAGAACAGTGGAACCATCCAGGGCCAGCAGAAGTGTGACTGTGAAGACTAAGACTCCTTAGTCTGCAAGGTCAAGGTTGAAGGAGCAGAGGAATAAACCTTTATAAAATCAAGTAAGACTAAGGGCTGTGCTGGGAGCTTCAGCATGACACCTCAGGTAGACCTAAGAAGCACGCTGCTATTCCAAGGTGGTTTAGACTGTGTGTCTCTGGGACATAAACAGATGATAGCCCAGAAATCCCGGCTTTCTTGAAAGCCTAATTAATTGTTCCTATTAATTAGATCCAAGAAACATGTAGTTAAATTCACGGAAAATGAGTTCTTAAGGGAATGCACAGGTTGTGAGACTTACATCACAGAGGAAGATCATTTCTTCCTACCTGTCAGATTTGACGCTTTGTCAGGGATGATATGAAGATGCAGAGAACAGTGGTCAGATTTAACACGTAGGGGGGAAGGCTTGAATTTGGTTTGTTTACCTCTGAATGAATTGCATGGCACAGTCTTCTACATTTGGGAAGACTTTCCTCTGTTGAGAAAATATTTTATTTATATTTGTTTGTTTTCTTTTTAGAACATTTTTATTGGAGTATAGTTGGTTTACAATGTTGTGTTAGTTTCAGCTGTACCGCAAAGCAAACCAGTTGTCCATATACATACCTCCATTCTTTTTTAAAAATTTTCGATTCCTTTCACATATAGGCTGTTGCAGAGTATTGAGTAGAGTTCTCTCTGCTATACAGCAGGTTCTTATTAATTATCTATTTTTATATATAGTAGTGTATATATGTCAATCCCAATCTCTCAATTTATCCCTCCCTCTTATGTTTGTCTTCTTAATAAACACTCATTGAGTGCTGACTCAGGGCTAACCACCAGAACTTATTCATCTTATGGTTGGAAGTCTGTACACTTTGACCAGCATTTCCCCATTTCCCCACCCTTCCAGCCCCTGGAAACCATCATTCTACTCTCTGTTTCTATGAGTTCAGCTTTTTTAGGATCCACATTGAAGTAAGAATATACAGTATTTTTCTCTATCTGATTTGTTTCATTTTGGATAACACCCTCAAGGTCCATTCATGTTGTTTCAAAAGGCAGGGTTTCTTTCTTTTTAATGGCTGAAAATTATTTTAAAAAGTATTTATATTTAATATTTATATATGTATACATATTTTTTCATGTGTACAGACATGCATAAGGGAGGCTAAGAAATGTGTTTTCCTCTGGGCAGCCTTGTGCCCAGGTACAATTCTCTAACACTAGCAGAGGAGAGAACAGATTTTTAGAGACAGTGAGCCGTACCCTTACAGATCAGCCTGTCCCCTTACCTGCGCCTCTTCTAGTCATGACAGTCTGAATGTCCCATAACAGATGTCCTAGAGAGTGAAAGAGCAGGAATTCCCTAAAACAGACAAGTGCCTGTGTGTCTTTGGGACCATAAAGAGAGGATAGCTCAGAAATCCTGGCTTTCTTGGAAGACAAAAATTCAGAGTCCTAAATTCTCCAACTCCCACTACATGTTAAGACTAAAGCTTAGAGGGTTAGGACCGAAGACGTACACAGAGAGAAAAAGGAATGGATGAAAAAGGAGTCCCTCCACCTGTGATGGGGAGGAGAGGGAATGGTGAACAGGGAGAGAGCAGAAATGCTGGATAGGTTGAAGGAGACACCAAAACAAAGGAGATCTTGGGTTTCCAAAGCACCTCTGAAATTCCAGAACATTCTGCCCTACAGTGGGGGATGGGTGGCTGCAATGGGAATGGTAGCCCAACAGAACATATCAGCAGGAAAAGAGCCTGAGGTCTCTCCTCCAGCTGTACAGATGGAAAGGATCTGGAAGATTCCCTTGCACATTGAAAAATCATGGTTGGATGACATCACTGATTCAATGGACATGAGTCTGAGTCAACTCTGGGGAGTTGGTGATGGACAGGGAGGACTGACGTGCTGCAGTCTGTGGGGTCGCAAAGAGTCAGACACGACTGAGCGACTGAACTGAACTGACTGTGTGTCAGGCCTTATTCTAAGCCCTTGAGATGCCCTGGTGAACAAAACAAGGATCTTCGCTCTGGAGGAATGAAGCGGGGTGAGGGGTGAGGAAGACAGATACATGAACGGACTTAATACATAGGTAGCTTGTAGACTCTGCTAGGTAATAACTGCTGTGAAAAATGGAAGTGCAGAACAGGATGTGGGGCCTCATAAGGCTGGAGGTGGCAGGAAGCAGACTGCAGCATCAAGTGGGCAGAGGAGACCATGTGGAGGGGGAGGTGAACCAAGGCATGAAGGACACAGGCATTTGGACAGGTGGCCTTGGGACAGAGTGACCAGGGAAGAGGGACCAGCTCCATGCCGTTCTCTCTCCCCGTGTCTCCCAGCCATGGGGCCACCTGCAGACATGCTTACCTTCCCCCAGCTTCTGACCCTTCCGTCCATACCTTTTTCCTGTCTGATTCTCCCTTCTGCTCCTTCTCCATCCTCTCTCTCTCAGCCCTAAGTTGGACTCTGCAAGGAGGCCAGTGTGATGAGTGGGGTGAGAGGGATGTGAGCATGCCAGGGGGGAGGGGTGAAGTCAGAGGGAGTGGGTGTCCCTCACATTCTGGCTTTTACTCTGAGTGAGATGAAAGCAGCTGGCGGTTTTTGAGCAAAGGATGGATGGACCTGAATTCTGTTTTAAGAAGGTCACTTGCTGTTGTGTTGAAAACAGCCTGTGGGTGGCCAGGGTGGAGGCCTGGAGACTGCTGAGTAGTCGCTGCAAGTATTCCAGGCAGCAGAGCATGTGGCTTGGATCTGTGAGAGATGTGGTTGGATTCTGTGCCTTTAGCAGGCACTCAGGAAAGAATTGACGGTGGCACTCTGGGACACCCAAGAGCAAGGTGGAGCTGATTCAGCCAGCAGGGGTCCCTGGGGCCTGTCCTAGTTAAGGAAAAAGAGCATATATATTACCAGTTGCTTGTGCTTCAGAAGAGTTTTCAGTAGACAGGCAGATGCCCAGGAACTGGGAGGCATCTCAGAGCTCAGCAGAGGGTCACGGGCACCCCTTCTCTCAGCACCTTGAGGATACAGTAACATCACCTCACACTCACATGCCATGTTAGGATGGAGAAGGGGCAGGGGAGATCCTTGGAGGAAAAAACAGTCCCCAAAGTGACCTCGAACTCTGAGAAAATATTTACTGCCAATGAAATTGCCTTAAATGGGAAGAAACTGGATAAAGTTAACTAGCAGATGTATTAATAATATTTTTCTACTAAGCCTGGGAATGGGAGCTTTTGAGCAGGCTCAGTTCAGACGCAGGAAAATAAAAGAATCAACAGTTTTCACATTGAAACAGTAGTGTGTGAACTTCAGACCCTTGACACAAGTTAGAAAAAAAAATAATTAAGGCCCCTTTTGATAATGGTGACAAGTTCTGGCTCCTAAATTTGTTCTGGTTGGTTTCCCTGCCTAAAGGAGTGACTGAATGGTGGGAATTTCCTGCAAGAGGAAAGATTTGAGTCAGCTGGACTTTTCCAGGCTCGTCTTATGAATCCAGGTGGGTCCTGACTGCACTTGGCATGGACAAAGTTGACCATCCATAGCAGAAGATGCTTTGTGGACTGTGGGACAGGTCTTTATAAATAACTTGACAGAAAGGAATATGGAAGTAACCTAAATATCCATCAACAGAGGATGGATAAAGAAGAAGTGATACATACATACATACATATATATATATATATATAATGGAATATTACTCAGTCATAAAAAGAACAAGAGGATGCCATTGGCAGCAACATGGATGAACCTAGAAATTGTCATTCTGAGTAAAATAAGTCAGACACAGAAAGACAAATACCATATGATATTAGTTGTATGTGAAATCTGAAAAAAAGGGTAGAAGTGAAGTTATTTACAAAATACAAATAGAGTCACAGATGTAGAAAACAAACTTACGGTTACCAGGGGATAAGGGAGGGAGAGATAAACTGGGATGCTGGGGTCGACATATATGCACTGCTGTTTATAGAATAGCTAACTAATAAGTAACTGCTGCATACCACAGAGAGCTCTACTCAGTGCTCTGTAATGGCCTGTATAGGAAAAGAATGTAAGAAGAGTGGGTATGTGTATATGCATAACTGATTCACTTTGCTGTACATCTGAAACTAACACAACATTGCAAATCAACTGTACGCCAATAAAATTTTTTAAAAAAGGAGAAGGGAACAGCAACAGTGTTACTTTACATGAATCAAGAAAACCACCATGGATAATGTTGGTAAACAAGCTCTGAAACAGGAAGTGTGTCCTCTTTTCTATAAAAATCCACACACTCTCCCAGCCCCCATTCCCGGCAGCCACAGCATCGAGGGTGGAGCTGCTGTTGGGAGCAGCCATCTTACCCTGCCAGGTTCCCCAGTGGGAGATCTGGGGGGTGGCAGGAAATGGTGTGCTCAGCTTCACAAAACCTCTCTTAGAGGGTACATAGACGCTTCAGGGGGTCCGGTGGGGAAGAAAGACATTTTCTTGGATCATGGCCCAGTTACTACTTCATGCTTTGGGCATGCTGTGATGTCAGACTCTACCCCGAAGCCTTGCAGAGAGATGCAGCCACCCCAGGAAGCCTGGACATCTAGGGGAGATGCGGTCTGTTCTAGGAGCTCTGGGAGAGAGTCACCCTTGAAGGCAGGGCTTCCTTTTCTGACCCCTAGTGAAAAAGGCCCCAGCACCTTCTGTTAACATCCTGGAGGAGGCCGGGAAGGTGGATGGTGGTGCACTGGTCCACGTGTGCCTTCAGCGGAACCAAGGAGGGAAGCATGGTCCTGGCTGCTGGTTCGGGCTGCTAGAGCTGTGAGGAGGGCAGGGTAGGGGCTACCGCTCTGCCAGCAAAGCAGGCCTGGACCTGTGCCTTGGCGTGTGCCTGGATGTGATTTGCTTCCCTCAGTCCCAGGCTGTGGGCTGCGTGTGAATAGACAGAAAACAAGAAACTACCAGCAGAAGGCATCTTGTCTGGCTTTTTTCCAGACATGGTCCTTGTGAACTAGTGGGGCTCCAACATCCTGCTGTTTTGTGGATTGGAAGAACAAAAGTCAGGGCACACCCTGCCCTGTCCCAGAAAGAATTTAAGACCATTTGGAGAGTCACACCCAAACCAACAAAATGGCACATGACTCACCGTAAATGTTTGGTGAAGGTGGCTACAGGGAGAAAGGAGGGAGAAAGCTGAAGACTGGTAGAAGTGAGAGATGAGGGGAGTCTGGGTGTCCCTGGCCTCCTTATTAGGTGCTACTTAATTGAGCACGTGTTTCTATCAAGAATGAAGTGAGTTTAAATGACAAGTGCATAGTGGTACCTCAGCATGTAAGGACTCCGCGTACATTAGCTATTGTCACTGTGTCAATGAGGATGGTGATTTCTATTGTGAGGCACTTCTAGAAGACAATCTATCCTAGTGGTTAAGAACGTGGGCTTTGCTGTCTGTTGGAGACTTGAGGCTATGCTGGATTTACTGCCTCTGAGGCACAGACACATGAGATGGCCTGTCTAAGCCTTGATTTTCATGCATTTTACATGGAGATGACAACACCAACCTCATAGGGTGGTCGTGAGGATGAAAAAATGGGCATGTCATGTCGTATTGTCATCTTGGGCTGCCATGACAGAGTACCATAGACTGGTGGCCTGGACAGAAGAAAGTCATTTTTCATAGTTCTAGAGGCTAAAAGGCCAAGATCAAGGTATTGGAAAAGGTAGGTTTCATTCCGAGGCTTTTTCTTTTCCTTATAGGTGTCTGCATCTTATTGGATGCTCACATGACCCCTTTGTGTGTGTGTGTATGTGAGAGAGAGAGAGAGAGGGAGAAGCAGAGAGAGAAAGAGATCAAGCTCTATTTGGTGTCTCTTCTTATAAGGACACTAATCTTGTCTGATCAGGTCCCCACCCTTATGACCTCATTTAAACTCAGTTAATTCCTTAGACATCCCATCTTCACATCCTGCTACACTGAGGATTAGGTCTTCAGCATACCGATTTTGTGGGGACAAGAACATTCAGTCCATAACACATGCCTATATGGCAGTGATGTCCAGATCATCTGAGTGGCTCCAAAAGCTCAGGATAGGTTTTATTTAGTGTTTCTTGATGACCCACTCTGTGCAAAACACAGGATTGAGCCTTGTGGGCAGTGGATGAAACAGTGGGGGGGAGTTCTCAAAGGAGTTTACTATGTTGTATAATAGGCAGATAACATCCAAGAAAGACAAGGGAGAAATGGGATGGGCTGCTGATGTGGGGACTGAGTAATGAACTGGAGTCTCTGAATCTGAGCATGAATCCTAGGGAAGAACTTTTTGATTGTAAGATTGTGCACCAGCTGGCTAAGGGCTCAGTACACAGATGTTTGCCTGTCCTGGTTGCTTAAATGTGGGGAAACTTCAGTCCTGGTTGGTAAATGGTCTGGACACAGTAGGGGTCTCCAGGATGCCACTCAGTCCTTTGCTGAATGCTATCTGGATGTCTGATTGGTTGGTAAGTGTTTCAATATCATACCTATGCATGAGATATCATGCCTTTGCAATCTCTCTGGAGAGAGATTCAGACTAAGGAGCCCCTTGGGCAGAAACGGGATAAAGGAGAGGCCCATCAGGCTTTTTGTACCTTTATTTTTATATATATATTTTTTAAAAAATTATTTGGCTGTATGGCAAAACCAACACAATAAAGAAAATTAAAAAAAATTATTTGGCTATGTTGAGTTTTAGTTGTGGCATTCAGGCTTCTCTCTAGGACTGGCACATGGGCTCCAGAGTGCTCAGGCTCAAGGGCTTAGTTGCCCCAGAGCACATAGGATCTTAGTTCCTTGACCAGAGATCAAACCCTGCATTGCAAGGCAGATTCTTAACCACTGGACCACCACCAGGGATGTCCCTTTTTGTACCTTTAGTCTTTTATTTTTTTTGTTTAACTTAGTATTTTGGTATTTGTGTAAAAACAAAACTATGTGGGTATTATGCTTATGTTTGCACACAATGTTTTATAATCTATCAACCTCTAAGACTATAAAATCAGTGAAGCAATAAGGCTGAGGGCAGGGGTTCAGGACCCAAATTTGGGGTCCACCACTCTTGAGTCACTTAAAGATTTGGAAGCCAATGGAATCACAGGTTGTAGGCTATCATCTTTGGGGAAGTAACAGAGGTGGGGCTTGCTGATTTTTCGAGTGTGGAGAATTGCTCTGGACATTCTTTGGGGCTCTGTTGTAGACGGAATGGTTGGATCTCCTCCAAATTAATGTTGAAGTGCTAACCCACTTCAGCATTATTTGATGGGGTATTAGAGATGGGGCCTTTGGTAGGTTTAGATAATGTCATGAGGGTGGGGCTCTCATGGTTGGATCAGTGCCCTTATGAGAAGAGACACCAGAAAGCTTGCTTTCTCCTCTTCTTCAATCCCAGGAGAGAGCTCTCACTCTCTCAGCTCGACTGCCCCCTTAACCTTGGACTTCCAGCCTCCAGAACTATGAGAAAAGACATTTCTGTTAAGTCACCCGGTGTGTGGTATTTTGTAATGGCAGCCTGAGATGGCCAAGACAAGCTTCCCAGTTTTTTTTTTTTTTTCATGCAGTGATGGGGCAGGGAAAGGTCTTGTTATGTTTTCTGTATCTTCTTGTCCACCTCTCATGGGCTTCTATGATCATCGGTGCACCTGTCTATAAGAAAGGCCTGATTCAATAGCAGCGTGAACTAGTGGGGCTGGATTGATATCAAAGAAGAACCTCTGTTAAGAGGAACTGCACTGGAGCAAGCACAAAGGTTTTGGCCAAAGTGTTTTCTAACCGTAGTATGCCAAACATCAGGCCCTTCCAGTCACATACAGAAACCTAAAGCTTGTTTGGGCGTATGGCCCTGTCGGACACACAGTAAGCACTCAGATGTGTGCGGGTAACTTCGGTGAGCCTGTCAGGGCCTCCTCATCAGTGCTGTGATCAGAGATCCTGGAGAGGAGAAAGAACTTTTCTTTGAGACATTCTCATCTATTAGAGAAAGCCATCTCTTAGCAGAAGCAGCAGCTACCAGGGATTCTAGAGAGGTGGCTTTCTCGTGTCTCCTCCGTGCCTGCCAGTTGATGGATGCTGTGTAATCAGCCCACCTACCCGTGGCCCGAGGAGCTGGAGGAATCTGGAGGGACTGAGGTTTCCCAAGCCTACCTGACCTTTTATTCTCAGCTGTCTTGCATATTTAAGTAATCCCTTTTGTTTTCTCAGGGCTATTCTCTGAAGCATTTGAAAGAAAAGAAGCACCTTTCAGCATATGTAAACTCAGAACTGGGCCACAGAGGAAAAGGAACACAATCCAATGAGCTCTTAAGATACCTTCCTGCCCAGGCATTTCTCTCTGAGCCAGTTTCTCTCTAGTGCTTCAGTCTTGCTCTGATTGAAACAAGAACAAAACTAACTTCTAAGAAAAGGGGGTAGTTCTTTCAAGGGGTTAAGTTACCAAGGTACCAAGCTAAGTGATGTCCTAGAGGCCTAAAAGGGCTAAGTTGGTTACTTAAAACTCTTCTTGGTTCACAGAGCTTTAGACTTTTCAGAGCATTTTTGAGTTCTATTGTCTCGTTTATCTTAATGACAACCCTATGTCGGAAGGACAGACATTTACAGAGACCCAGGGATGTTAAATGATTTTTAAAAGATCCCTATAGCTGGTTGACAAGCAGAAGCAGGTCTAAAGAGATGGTTACTGGGGATATGAAAGCCCATGAGCCTCTGACAGTCTGGAGATTCCCAACCAGTCTGAGTGTAACAAGTAACAAGTGTCTCCCTTTGTCCCCGCTTACTCAGGGCACAGGGTGGAACCCGTGGAAACTGCTGGTGGAGGAGACATTGTTTACCTACAGTGGAAGCAATGACATTAGCGTGTGGGTGGATTGGGCATGTCAGATGCTTCAGAATTACCAGAGCAGCATTTGTTTTTCTTTGTTAACAGCAAGCACCAACAAACATTTATTAAGTGCTAACTCTGTGCGAGGTCCGAGGTAGGATGCAGCGATGAATAAGATGTGATGTTTGTGGTTCAGCTGGGGAGGTAAGACACAGTCATTTGAAAAAACATAAAATGTCAACACAAGGTGGTATTTGGTGAATGCTGAATGAGTGGTGGAGAAACAAGAGCTCAGAGAGTTTGAAAGTGGGAGATGGAAAGTTCTCCTGAGATGGTCAGGGAAGGTTTCTAGAGATAGGATCTTGGAAGATGTGGAGAAGCAGAGGGAGCAATTATGGTTGAGACAAATAATGTAGAGAAACACAGAGTCAAGAGAATATAAGGCTACTTGGTTGGGGGCACAAGTAGATTAGTTTGGCAGGAGTAGAGAGTTGACTTAGGAAAAAAAAAAAAGGAATGGAAAACCAAACTGGAAAGGAGAATAGAATGGGGCTGGAGTATCAGGCCAAGAGGGACTTGGGTCTTCAGAGTATGGGTCACGGAGAACTGGGGAACGTTTTCAAAGGACATGCCTGAGCAGAGCACAGGGAACTCCTTTTTGAAAGCTGTCATCATAGTCCTGGCTTCTCAGAGTGTGTACAGTGGGGCTTTCTTGTCCTGAGTTGCTACTTTGTGCTCGGCACTGTACTGGTTCCCGGAGATGCGTAGGTGAATAGGAACAGTTCTTTCTTCAAGGAGTTCTTGGTCCATGTACTTGGACCATAGCAAATTCTTCTTAGTAAGGAAGAGTTACTGCCCACTGTTCCTGTTTATTCTGTCTTATTTCTTATCAGCCTCCCCTATATGTTCCTCCTTTAGTTCTGTAAATATCTTCCATTAGGTTCCAGGAGAATCTATTGGAACCTTTGGGCCAGTCTATCTCTTCAAGGTCGCTTTGAATACTTCTGATCTCAACTCCAGCATTGTATGTTGATTTTATTGGATGACCCTCAGAGGGAAGCCTTGCTTGTTTTATCTCTAAATTATGGAGAAATGCTCCATTGTGGTGACCAAGTACTGGACTTGTACAGGTCCAACCATAATCTTAAAAGTCTAGAATTTCTGAAATATATATTTATTTCAGTTTTAAATATTAGGATCAGAAGTTGTTCACTTCCATATTTCAGATACCTCTCTGTTTTCCACATTCCCTCTTGGTTAACTCATAGCAGCAGGTTCCCTTTGTATTGGGTGTAGGCTTGATTCAAACCTGGATATTTGAAACTTATTAAAGCTGTTAGAGGTTCTTTTTCTAGCTCCTCAACTACTGAGGTCTCTGCCAAATCACTGCTGCCACCTTTACTTTTGTACACCTACAACTTGCTAGGAAATGCCCTAAAATATGCTAGCTCTAATGTAAAAATATCTAAAGTTTTGATGTAAAAATTAGAAAGTCTGATGTGAAAGTCCATATTACTTCTAACAACGCTGGAAAGTAGATATTAATATCCCCATTATACAGATAAGTAAACTGAGATCAGATTATGTGATCTGCCCAAGACCACATAGCTCCTTAGTGGAGAAGCACAGACCTGATGTGGATCTATCTAGTTTCAAACCTGAAGCTTGAGCAGTACACATTCTACTGCCTCTTATTCTGTGTGCCTTACCTCTTTCTAACCATATGCTGGTCTTTGTGGTTTCTCTCAATTCCTCTTCCTTTGGGTTTCATTTTTAGAGAAAGGGAATAGGAAAGCAGATGAGGTGGGGGATAAGAGTGAAGTTTAGGGGTCAGACAGACATCAGTTTGAATCCTAAAGCCAGCACTTACTAGCTGCTGTGGTGATATTATTTCATCTTGCTGTGCCTTTGTTTCTATATCTGAAAAAGAGACGATGCCTACCTCGAGGATGTTGTGAGGTTTGAGAGAGAAATGCATAGCCCCTAGGACAGAGAGTGGAATAATAGTAAGTTCTCAATAAATACGGCTGTTACAAGGTCTGGATCCACAGTCTGGGGGAGTGCCAATGCCTTGGCACTGTTTCAGGGGTGCAATTTCTCTTCCTGACTTGTCCCTTTCTTGTCAAGTCCTTCTACCACCACCCTCTTGACTCTGGTTCAGATTCTTCTCTATTTCAGGAACTTTTGTTCTGGGAGCGGGTGGTTTCCACGTCAGGCTATTTCCTACATTGTGTCCCATTAACTGGAATGACTACTAATTCTTTCATCTTCTCCTTTGCCTCAAGAGCCACTCTGACGGAGAGCATACGTAATTGCTGATTGGCTCACGGAACTTTTAAAAGGCAAGCATAGTATATGCCCTGCAGGTCATTCATGCTGATTCCTTATGTTCATATGTGTTGGGATACGTGTGCTGTGCTTTCTCTAAATTGAGGGTTCCTGGACCAGCAGCTCCAGCATCGCCGGGAAACGCGTTAGAAATGTTAACCCGCAGGTTCTACCCCAGGAACTTTGAGGGTGGCCAGCTATGTGTGCTTTCACAAGCCCTCCAGGGGCTTCTGGTCTACATTAATATTTGAAAAGCACTGTTGAGACCCCTGGGAGAGTCTCACAAATCGGGACCTTGGCTGTGCACCTCTAGCCTGCCCAGCTGCTCCCTTCCTGGGGCTGGTCTCAACCTGTGACCAGGTTTTGGCCTTTGTTTGCATATTCTGATTCACAAACTTTTGCTGAAACCTTTGCTCTTCTAAGTCAAGTGCTATCCAACTTTGGTATAAATCAAGTAGCTCCTCAGAATGTAATTCTTTTGAGAGGTCCATTTTATCTGATTTGAATTAAATTTAGGTTAGTTTCCTCTGGCCTCTTTAAAAATTTATATAGCCTGTTAATTATTTAGCCTGTGCTACATAGCTCTCTTTTGCTCTATAGCCCAATGGGACATTATTTTTTTGGGGCCATTCCAGTATTCTTGCCTGGAAAATCCCATGGACGGAGGAACCTCGTAGGCTACAGTCCATGGGGTTGCAAAGAGTCGGACACCACTGAGCAATGTCACTTACACTTTCACATTTATGACAGATCTTTTATAAAATCTTGCTGGAGGGTTATTCTTGGAGCATTAGGAATTTGGATTATATTGTGAAGAAGTAAATGCATGGGCTCAACAACATACAGGGAAGATATGGGCTGAAAACTGAAATAGGTTCAAGAAGGATTAGCCTCATCAGACTGTGAAACTCTGAAGGAGAGATATGCCTTATTTGCTTTTGGGTTCCCACCATCTGGACTTCCCTGATGGCTCAGTGGTAAAGAACCCACCTGCCAATGCAGGAGATGCAGGTTTGATCCCTGGATTAGAAAGATCTCCTGGAGGAGGAATTGGCAACCCACTCCAGTGTTCTTGCCTGGGAAATCCCATAGACAGAGGAGCCTGGTAGGCTACAGTCCATGAGGTGCCAAAAGAGTCAGACATGACCTAGCAACTCAATAACAACCCCAACATCTAACACCAGAACTATTAACTATTTATTGAGTACCTACTATGCACAGAGTTCGAGGCTACAATGATGGAAAAGTAGATGCACTTCCTCCCTCGATAAAATTTAGTCTGTTTGTACTCAATGAATAGATCATGATTTAGTGGGAAACAATATGTTATACCTATTAAGGGAACTGAGAGTGTATGGGGTTTCTTGGACCCAGGAGCTAATATTGGGGAGGATCATCTAATGAGGGGCACTGAGCTAACACAACATGTTAAAATAAAGTAATCCTACTTTGAGCCTCTCAAGTTATGACTGTTGGTCAAGAGATAAAAATAAGCTGTATAACTTAGCATGTCAGGGTGGCAGAAATAATGATAATGGCAACAGTGACAGTCACAACCAACCTTGTCAAGTGTTCCCAACGTGCCAGGCAGGCTGCTCAGTGCTGGGCAGCCCTGACCCTGTTAGTCTCAGGAGCAGTGGATAGAGAGAAACGTGCTTTCTCAGTTCTGCTCCTGTCCTGCGGTGTGACTCTGGCAGATCGCTTTGGTCCTGTGGGTCTCAGGGTTCTTGTTTATGAAGCAGAGGGATTAGACTAAAAATTGTCTTTGACTTAAAGATACCACTTTCTTCGCGTGTCTTGTTAATGGTTAACAGAAATATTCTACCGGAGGTTTACGTTTAAACTTTACCTGTTCCCCTCGTATATAATACTCTCTAACATCACGTTTGAAGCGTGGATCATATGTGAAGTTACAGCCAGTTGTGGCCACATACTCAGGCATGAGTCAGAAGATTTCCTTTAACAGGTCCCTCAGTGAGGAAGGTATATGCCTGACTGTCTCTAGAACTATCCTGTTCTTTCAGACTGAATTTACCCTACCAGCTATACTTTTGCTTCTTATAAATAACAAAGTAATGCATATCTCAGTAAAAAATGTATGTCTCTGATATCACGTTATTTTGCTTATTAACAGACTATAGGACTTCTGCTAAATTTATGAGACGTGCAACAGAATGTTACAGCGTTCTCGAGCCACCACTGTTTTACAAATTGGGCATCTGCAGGCCTCAAAAGGCTGAAATGTTTTAAATTTATTTACACCCCGCAGTTTCCTTAGGGAACTGTTTTCCATAAGCTAATGAGGCGCTGGTGCAAGGCCTCTCTGTTATTCCTGGCAGGCTCACTAAGACACATCGGCCTGCTGCCCTGCTTTTTTCCTCAGTAGTCCAGTGCAAATAATAAATATGGGAAAATACATCATCCCTTTGAATGTGGGAGCCAAGCTGCAGGGCTGCCAAGGTTAAAACAAAGCAATCGCGAGCCTGGAGTCTGTTCGTGTCCTGTACCACATGTGCCCATGTTTTAAGGACACTCTGAACATGGCCTTTATCATGTCAGATTGCTTACTCTGAGAACATAGGCAGTCTTTTGAAATCCACTCTATAAAATAGGCCTTTTGGAAAAAGTTTCCTTTTACTGGATTAAATGTTATCCTGAAGTCAGGAACTTGCCTTCTCGTGTGTGTGTGTGTGTGTGTGTGTGTGTGTGTGTGTGTGTGTGTTTGTGTGTGTGTATGCTCCGTCTCTCAGTCGAGTCGTGTCTGACTCTTTGGCGACCCCATGGACTGTAACCTGCCAGGCTCCTCTGTCCATGGGATTTCCCAGACAAGAAAACTGAAGTCGGTTGCCATTTCCTTCTCTGGAGGATCTTTCCGACTTCAGGGATCAAACCCGCATCTCCTGCATTGCAGGTGGATTCTTTGCCACTGAGCCACCTGGGAAGCCCATGCCTTCTAGATTATGGGTCAGATAGAATTTATCAAGCACCTCCAGCTGCCCAGCCCATGTTGATGGCAGCAGTGAAAAGAGATGAAGCAGACTCTGAATCCTGAGGTTGCAAGCACTCACACTCAGGATGAAGGGGGTGTTTCAGACCACGGGGGTTGCCCTTATCAAGAGCCATAACCCTCAGATGTCCAGCTGACTTACTGAGGAGTTCAACGTGATGTAGACCCGGATAGACCCTCAGCACACAGTAGGTGCCCAGTGAATGCATGGATAAATGGAGGTTACTGCTTTGTTTCTGGTCTCCCATGAGAGCAATCTAGCTGGTATTTAACAGGGGAGTTAAACTGGCATTAATATTAGCAAAGCCCAAGGATTAAACAAATGGGTTAAATAGCTGCAGGGCCTTCCCAGCCCCCAGACTCAGCCCCCAAGGCATCAGATATTCCCACCTCCAGCTGTTCTCTGATATCACCCTTGTCCCGCTTAACTCCACATGGGCAATTAAATCTTACTGGTTTAATTGGACACATTTCCTCCCCTTCTTCTCTTTTTCAGCTTTATTTTCTCCGCTTGTCACTCAGAGCTGGTTGAGGTCAATCTGCATGTGTTGCCCGAGTTGGGGAAGCAGTAAAGAGAATTAAAAAATCCGTTTGGTGGCTCATAAGAGATGAAGGCCTTTTAAATAACTAGACATATTTCTTTCTTTAGTATTTAGGTAGTCTTGGGTCTGGGGGCAAAGGATAAAACCAATGCCTTTGAAAGTCCTTTTGCAGTTCTGGGACTTGGCCAGGATGGTGCTGTCCTCCAAGCCTGCAAGGACCCTGGTGCAGCAGTCAGAGCTGGTCCCCAGGAGGGGTGTGGAGGTGGCCAAGCTTGTCTTGTTCCCCCCGCATCCTCATGGCACCCTCCTCTTTTCCCCTCGTTTGGCTCCCTGTAGCTGCTCAAAGCTGTATGTACGATACATCCTTGGATTTTGCCTTTAGCTGGTTGTCTCTCAATGTGTTAACTGGGGAAACAGATTGTTAGCTGATAAAGGCTCTGGGAATTGGTGGCAGGAAAGTGTTGGAAGACTAGCAAGAGGTTGGATAGAGGGGCTAAAGTCCAGGTTGAGGATCATACCAAATTAGTAAAACAAAGCAAAACAATAACCTGCCTGGGTCCTTCGAGCAGATTTAGGGCACACATGTCTGTCTTCTCAGAAATGACATCCCCTTGTGTCCACTTTTCCTCGGTTTCTCTGAGTTCTCAGACCTGAGTGCTGCAATCCTACTGCTGTGATTGGGAGCAGTTGTTTCTACTTAGATTCTCCAGATAGAGAGATAAGACTGGAGAGGAGATCAAGAAACAAGGGGGCTGCTGAGAGACTATTTCTTTGGGTGCCAAGTGCTTCACATTTCCTACCACTTTAGGCAACTTTATGAGACACCTACTTTCTCACCACTTTACAGATAAGGGAACTGAGGTCCTGAGAATTTAAATAAGTTGTCTCAAATAACATAGCTAACAGTGGCAGAGCTAATGGGCATGCTCAGGCCAGTCTTTTGCTCCTTACTATAGTATGGTACCTCATTCAGTCTGTCAGTTGTCTTACATTTGGCTTAATTCTTTACGGACCTCTACAGGGCAGTACATCTGGCCATGTTCTTAGGGTCACATTTCCAAGTGTAGGAAAATCAGAAGCATGTCTACAGATAAGGGCTGGGTACCCTCCACTCAGAACTCCTGGCCCTGCCCTCTCATCCTGCAAGCATCTGCACGTATTCTGCCCTCTGCACCCATCACTGGGAGGATATTAGTCTTCTGTAAATCTGCTCCCATAGGTCCCTTTTGTGTGACTCTTGTAAGAACAGCATCTCCTTTTTCTCAAATTTAAATTTATTTTTAATTGGAAGATGATTGTTTTATATTATTCTATTGGTTTCTGCCATACATCAACATAAATCAGCTCAGTTCAGTCACTTAGTCATGTCTGACTCTTTATGACCCCATGGACTGCAGCTCGCCAGGCCTCCGTGTCCATCACCAACTCCTGGAGTTGACTCAAAATCATGTCCATTGAGTTGGTGATGCCATCCAGCTATCTCATCCTCTGTCATCCCTTCTCCTCCTGCCCTCAATCTTTCCCAGCATCAGGGTCTTTTCCAGTGAGTCAGTTCTTTGCATCAGGTGGCCAAAGTATTGGAGTTTTGGCTTCAGAATCAATCTTTCCAATGAATATTCAGGACTGATTTCCTTTAGGATGGACAGGTTGGATTTCCTTGCAGTCCAAGGGACTCTCAAGAGTTTTCTCCAATACCACAATTCAAAAGCATCATTTCTTCAGTGCTCAGCTTTCTTTATAGTCCAACTCTCACATCCATACATGACTACTGGAAAAACCCATAGCCTTGACTAGACAGACCTTTGTTGGCAAAGTAATGTCTCTGCTTTTTAATATGCTGTCTAGGTTGGTCATAACTTTTCCTCCAAGGAGCAAGCATCTTTTAATTTTGTGGCTGCAGTCACCATCTGGAGCCCCCCAAAATAAAGTCTGTCATTGTTTCCATTGTTTCCCCATCTATTTGCCATGAAGTGATGGGACCAGATGCCACGATCTTAGTTTTCTGAATGTTGAGTTTTAAGCCAACCTTTTTACTCTCCTCTTTTGCTTTCATCAAGAGGCCCTTTAGTTCTTCTTCGCTTTCTGCCATAAGGATGGTGTCATCTGCATATCTGAAGTTATTGATATTTCTCCCAGAAATCTTGATTCTAGCTTGTGCTTCTTACAGCCCAGCATTTCTCATGATGTACTCTGCATATAAGTTAAATAAGCAGGGTGACAATATACAGCCTTGACGTACTGCTTTCCTGATTTGGAACCAGTCTATTGTTCCATGTCCAGTTCTAACTGTTGCTTCTTGATCTGCATACAGGTTTCTCAGGAGGCAGGTCAGGTGGTCTGGTATTCCCATCAGCCATAGGTATGTATATGTACCCTCCCTCTTGGACCTCCGTCCCACCTCCCACCCCATCCCACCCTGCTAGGTTGTCACAGAGCACTGGATTTGAGCTCCCTGCATCATACAGCGGATTCCCACTGGCTATCTACTTTTACATCTGGTAATGCATATGTCTCAGTGCTACTAGGAGGGCATTTTTCATGCTGCACTGTCCTTATTTATATCTTTTTATCTAGAATACAAAGTAATGCATTTCATGAAGGCCCTCTTGGCTTGACATGAGAAATGTTCAGTGAAGGTTGAATAAACGAATGTTGTAGTAACAAAATTCTCATCACTCCTGTGTCTCAGGATGACACACAGTTAAGTCTTGCTTAAGCGTGGGAGAAAATTGACTCCTGTGGATGTCACTGTCTATGTTAAGGCAAAGGGCAGTGGTGGACTGGGTACATTGCTGGTGTCGGTGTGGATTGCTGATCAAGATTCCTCTGGAGTTTTGACACAGTCGAGGAGTGGATGACAGACACTCTGCTCAATTATATCTCCCCAGGTAGCAATTCCTTTAGTTGATGAAGTCTTCCTGAAAATAGAAGCACCTTGTAGATGGATTAAATCTACTGACATTTCAATGACATTTATTTTACTCTTATTAGTTACTGTGATTTTAATCAGTTTCAAACATTAGAGGCAAATTGATTTCAGCCTTCTCGAGGTGCCCTCCTTGAGGAAAATAGAGCAGGGAATGAGGAGATGCAGACCGACTTGGAGGGCCTAGAAGTCCTACAGAGAAGTAACCACTTTATGGGGACCTCTTCTCCCCATGGTGAACATCCTGATAAAGAGGTTATGGGCAGCTGAAAGCAGTATGAGGTCCTGGGAATATGAGGAGCAAAGGCTGACAAGGTGGGGGAGGACAGAGGAAGCCAGAGAACCACGTCACTGTTCCGCTGGTGTAGACAATCCTGCAGTGGAGGGTTCCTTCCCTGAGCCCACACCTGGCTCAGAATGCGGCTTGTCAGAAAAATGATGGTGTTGGTCTGTGACTGTGAGCACTGTGAGCAGATGTTTTAAAGAGGAGATTATCCATAGGACACAGTGGTACCCAGCACCTTGGAGGTCTCACTGAACAGAAAATGACCTCAATCACTTGGCAGAGAACTCACCAGAAATCCCAGTTAGCTGATATGTTTGCTACAATCTGCAATAAGTAGAGGCAGCACAAGAGAGCAAGATGTCAGCTAGGATGGTATAGGGACCAGATTTTAGGCCTAGCCAGTTGCCTATTAATACCTATGTCTCACTAATGAAAACTGATTTTCAGAAGGAGAGCTCTGGAGTTTTGCAAGATTTTTCATCAAAGCTGAATTTTCTGGTGAAGGTACAGCTGACAGATGATGAGAATGTTCTTTGAATAAATGCATCAGAATTTGCTCAGCCAGATAATGGGCTTGCCCACTAAGTCCTAGTAGCCTGTGTAGGAATCTGTACTAAAGTTTTATCTTTGTGATCCCCATGGTCTTATCATGACCCATCAGGGCCTGTAGTACTTTCTTTTGAATGTATCTAATGGAGTCAAGTCCTCTTCTATTAACAGTGGAAAGGATTTGTGAAAACATTCCAGTGTTTCTGGCTATCACATTTGGGGAAGAAGTCAGCTGGCCAAGCTGTGTAACATCGATTTTGATACCGAGGGGTATATGGCTTTGAAAAACAGAGGCATGGAGATGCTCGTGGGTGGATCATGACTGCAACGCACTACAAAACCCAGGGCTCCCCCAAGTTCAGGATGGGCACATGCTGAACGGAGCCTCCCCAGATCCCCGGCTCTGCTCCAGCATCCTTGCTGTAGTGCCTTACACAGCAGCCCAAATAGCAGCTGGCACCAAAACCTTTCTTGCAAGTCTCTAAGGAGACGAACTGTGCACAACAGGAGATCTTGGATGAGTACTGGTTCATAATCCTGGGTGCCTCTAGGGCTGCGGGAAGGTGTTTTGCTTGCAGAATAGTGAGAAGGTTTGCAGAGCTAGATTTGAATTCTGAGACTAGCTGTCCCTTATTAATCATGATATTCCTTGGAGCCTGAGTTCCCCATATATCAGACAGAGATAACAACTGTAGAATAATTAATATCAGAACATGCTTAGCACATAGCGGGCTCTTCCTTTGACTGACTGTCCCACCCTTAATAGTTTTAGTTAAACATCCCTTCCTTCTTTCAGGAAACCTCTGACCTAAATCCATGTTAGGCATCCCTTCTGTAGACACCATTCTTCCCTACCATGCTCCTTAACACACACCCAAACATTTGTTCTCTAAACTCCACCCTCTGTGTAACTCTGCCTTGTGTTTCAACATCTGTCCCAGTGCCTGATACATAATTGGTTCTCCCCAATTCAGTATTTGTTGAATGAATGAAGTAAATGAATAAACAGTAGGTAGTGTTTGACAGTAGCCTTTAATGACCGAGGGTAGAGGCTCTATGGTGGTCTAACTTGGTGCTGCCAAACAGTGGGGCGCTGGAAATGGTCCCCCAGGTGGGGTGTCTTTGGAGTGTCAAACCTGACCCCACATCTACTGCTTCCAATAGTTCTGGTTGCAGCTAGTTGTGAAGGTAAGTCAGGCAAGTCAGGAGCGGAAAGGACACTTAAAAAAATTACCAAGTGTTAAAATACTTGGCGCCTGTTGTCAGTGGTTGAGAAAAGGAAATCTAGATATTTTCATCTGTGTCTTCTTTAGAGATATATAGGTGGAGTTGTTTATTTCAGGCTTAATAATTCTACTCATTGGGTGGGAAGAGGTTCAGCTCTCAGACTAACATGGGGTTTTCAGAGTCTTGATTTATCCCTGGGCATATCAGGGATTTCAGACATTTTGATCTGTGCTAATCACATAGCCACATGTGGGGAATGGACCTAGAGTCAAATGAGCCAAGGTTATGTGACATCTTATACCTCTCTACTAAGCCTTCTGACCACCTGATCATTCTGAGTCTCAGTTTCCTTATCTGTAAAGTGGGCATAGTAGTACTGATTTCACAGACTTGTTGCCAAGATGAAATTAGTACTGTATCAAGGTAAGAACTCATGTAAAAGAGTAATCTCCAGTAGTTGCTCAGGCTGAACCCTATGGAAATGGATGAGAGCAGCTTCGACTGTACAGGTACCATGAAGCTTGTCTCTCCTCTGCTGCTCTTTCCCATGATGATATCGGCCATCAAACTCTGGTTGCTTATATGTAAATAGAAAAATAATATGACCAAAGTAAATAGAAGTGGGAAATTGCATTTGTGTAATTTAAAAATGGTTTATATTTTAAAAATTCAAGTCATTTGTTTTCATTCAAGCCATTTCCTCTTGGTTTGAGGGGATTATTGCTTTGCCGTTAATTGCACTCTGCTTAGAGTTTTTCCCCTTCTATTTTGAGACCAGATACTGTTCTCTTGTTGATGTAACCACTGACCTTATTAAAAGTTTGTCCAGATAAATCATGATTTGTAAGATAAGAAGGACACTAACACAAACATGGAAAGCTGGTTACCACATGGAGGCTTGGATAAGTAAATGCACTACAAATTGGTTAATGGGCACATTTTAGCTTACGTTCTGATTTGTCTTTTGCATCCATTTGTGGCCTCATGGGGAAATGGGGGAGGGGCTGAGAGTTTACTTGCAGATTTGCATGGAGTGTTACATTTTTAAGGAATTTTCAATGGATTTTGATTCAGACAAGCTTTTGTTGGCTGAGAAATTATATGATGCGCCCAAAATACTTTTACGGAATGTGGTGTTGAGTGCCATTTTATTCCCATGGTCTTTTAAGTTCAGTTTGAAAGGCCAGGAATGAGAAATGCTGTTTGACATTAATATATATATATATATCTCACTTAAGACTGAACCACTCCTAAAAATTAAAGTTTAAAATTTCCAAGTGTATTTGTTGCAGGGTGGGGAACCCTCAAAGCCTACAAGATGTGGAGCCATCTCATCTGAGGGACTGATCAGACTTTCCATTCATTTACTATGTGTGTGTAATGGAAAGCTCTTTAATGTTAAAAGTAAATAATGGCCTTTAAGGTATAAGCACTCAAATTAGTGACTTTAAATATTTTTATGTATTTGTAACTGCAGCCAGATTATCTGATAGTGCCTGTCTTTGCCTATTATCAGGGAACACTTGGAATGCCTTTTTTTCCTATTTTATGAAGTTTTGTTTCATAAGAGGAAGTAAATGTTTTAAAATATGATAAATTTACGTTAAAAAAACTTTGGGGTCAGATATAAAGGATGGTTGTCTGTTGATGAGAACAGAGCATGTGCAAAACAGAAGGGTTTTTGTTACTACCATTTAGGTTGACTTTCTTTAAGCAGTAACAGATGAGTTTTTTTTTAAGTATTTCTGTTTTTAAAAAAATATTTTATTCTTTATATTGTTATTATATTTATTTTTATTTTTTGGCCATGCCGTGTGGCATGTGGGATCTTAGTTCCCTGATCCAGGGATCAAACCCATGCTCCCTGCATTGGAAGCGAGGAGTCTTAACCAATGATCACCAGGGAATTCCCAGATGATTTTCTTTTCTTTTTTTTTTTTTGATACTAGCTAGGGAGAGTGAGTGTCTTATGTTGAAATGTAATTGTTTTACTTATTTATTATCTGCATATTTGCTTACTGAGGTTGTAACTGTCTTATTTGTTTGCATTTGTCAGGGATTTGAGCACCCTCCTACAATACTCTCTTCCTTTCAAGCCCCTGCTCTCTCACTGGTATTTGACCACATCGTAGGCATCTAGAACACAGCCATCAGCCACTAGTTATCAGAATAAAACTGACCCATTTCCAACTAGTCAATAGGTTGAGTTACCAGATCCTGCAGATTTTTACTTTGCAGCATCTCTTAATTCTGACCCCTCATTTGTTTCCATTTCCAACATCACTCTGCCAGTCTAGGCTCTAGTCTGCACATGACTGGATTACTTCTTTTCTTTGTACTACTGTTCACTGACCACAGTGCTGTCAGATTAATTTCCTAATGTGGCACTTGGCTCTCACCGTTTCCCTGCTTAAAGCACAGCTATGGTTTCTTATTACCTACTGAGTAGGTGCCAGCTTCTCAATCTGGCATTTAAGCTGCTTGTAATATAGCTCTAAACCATCAGCCATTCATTGAAAAAACACTTCTGAGCCTTCATCCTGCACTCGGATGGGTTCTGGGGACATAGTGACAAACAGGACAGAAAGTGCCTTTGCATCAAGGATCTTATATTCTAATGAGAGAGGACGAGGAAGATGGACGTTAAGGAGCTTATAACAAAATAAACTATTGATAATTGTGCAATTAACTACAAAGGAGAAACCCTGAGTGCTTGAGAAGGTGTGTTACAGGCTTGTAAAAAGTCAGAGAAGGCTGGCTGATCTCTGAAAGATGTTCCCTAGCATGAGCAAGAGTTTCTCAGATCAAGTGAGGTTAGGGAGAGTGGGGATGGGTAAGTGAATGGTGAGAATCAGGCAGAAGGAATAGCCTTGGGGAGGAATAAGGTCCACATAAGAGGGGTTAAGAGCACACCTTGTATGAATGAGGAGGTGAGGGGCAGGAGAGAGTTGGAAAGGAACACGGGGTGCTCCTGCAAGGAGCAGGCCTGGGAAAGAGGTTGGAGAGTGGGAAACTTTGAGTAGGGTGTAACAAGGCCACCTCTGAGTTTTAGTAAGTCACTTCCTGCAGTGGGAGAAAAGTCTGGAGCCAGTCTTGGGTACACGCAGGTAGATCAATTAGGAAACTCTTGCAAAAGCCCAGGCTTGACATGACTGTTGCTTGGTCTCAATAGTACAGAAGAGGAGAAGTCAGATTTGAGAACTACCTTTGAGGTAGACTGGGTGGAATTTGAAGGTTGGACATTCCACCCAACAGTGGACATTCCATTCAGACTCATTCAGTTGGGTCTGAATTTGGACATTCAGATGAGGGAGCAGCAGAATGGCTGCTGGGGTGGTGGTGACATTCTCCAAAATAGGGAATACTCGAGAAAGATCAGATTTGCAGTGAAATATTTATGAGTTTAGTTTTTATAAGGCATTCTAATAGTGGCTTTTTAGTAAGCAAATAAATTGAAAGGCAGTATGGTGTAGTGATTAAAAGCATGGTCTCTGAACCCTGACTACCTCTTAGCAGCCATGTGACCTTGAGAAAATTTTTAATATCTTATGTCCCTGGTTTCTTCATCTGGAGACCATAACAATGGTACTTAACCTTATAAGTTTCCTGTGAGGCTCAAATGAGTTTAGCATAGGTAAAGCACTTGGATTGGTACCTTTTGCAGAGTGAATTACTGTATGAGAGTTAGTCACCACTATAATTTAAATACAAGTCCAAGGCTCAGAGAAGTTGGGGCTGCTTCTATAATTTGGGGGCTTCCTCATGGTGTGGTAAGTGAATATGCAGGTGGTGCTGAAGTTGTTTGGGAGTGGTACTGAGGAAGGAGGGAAAAGAGCCTACCTCCAGGTCTCCAGGAGACCAAGAGCGGACTGATCACAGGGACCGCCAAAGTGCCGGAGGCTGAGCCGAACAGACGGATGGAGGTGCAGATACAGAGGAAAAAGGTGCTTTGTGGAGGAGGAGGGAGTCTTTGGCGAGTTGGGTGCTGCTCAGAGTACTTGACTGCCAAGACTGAAAAGTTCCTGGCTGATGGAGCAAGCCACTGAAAGCTTTTGAAGTAGTAGGTGGTATGGTGGTTTAGTCACTAAGTTGTATCTGACTCCTGCGACTCCATAGACTGTAGCCCACCAGGCTCCCCTGTCCGTGGGATTTCCCAGGCAAGAACACTGGAGTCGGTTGCCATTTTATTCTCCAAGGCGGTGTAGTTGAGGTTGAAACCAGCTTGAAGAGTGAGGAAAGAGGGAGACAGTAAGTGAGAACAAATCATTTGAGAAGTTTGGCTTTTCAGAGAAGGAAACTTCAACCAATAACACAGGGCTTCCCGCTGGCTAAGTGTGGGCCGATTGTTAGAGACCCTAAAGAGTCAAAATTCCCTTTTGGGTTAATGGAGAGCACGATCAGTCCCTTTGCCATGGGTTTCATGGATGGAGGCGTTAACCTCAGAGTTCTGCACTGGCGGAGTCCAGCGGTGGTGGACGTGGCCTGTGTTGGCTGGGCTGCTGTAGGGTTGGGTGGTCCTCAATTTTTCTCACCACATGAAGAAGACGATGATACACCATGGGTTGGGAAACATGTGGACAGGCTCTTTGTAGCCAGTAAGCTGGACCGCTGACTCAGAAGGAAACTGATTTCCTACACTGTGAAGAATTTGGGCTCAAATGCTTGGGTTTAGCAACAGCATTCCTCTTGTCCATCATGGGTATGGTGGAGACCCCAGATCAAAGTGACATCTTAACAGGGGTGTTTTTGTCACCTCAGGTAAGGAAACCTGGAAGAACAATCAGGTCCAGTTTGTAAGTAATATTTTGTGAGGATATTCTGCAATTGGGAAAGCTTTCCTGTAGCAGTCTTGTTGACTGCAAAATGTGAGCCTTTCCTCGCAGCATGCTGTATTTGCTGGTGATTCTTGGCATGTGCAGTGAACTTCCTCAGGTCACCTGGTCATAATGACCGGCCGCCGGGGGTCTCCAGGGAATCTGGATTCATAACCGAGACATCGCTGGGTCTTGTGAGGGAGGGATTCACTGAGAGTGGACACACTTCCTGCAGTTTCACTCCCTGAAGCCACAAATAGAAAATAAACATACAGTCAGTTCTCATTAGTCACAGTAGTTGTGTTCTGTAAAGTTTGTTTAAATACTGAATGGACAAATACTGAACCGTTGCTTCTAGGGAAATATAGGTTTAGGTCTCGATGAATCTCTGGTCATGGTATTTTTTGTTTTCAGTGATCAATACATAATCTCGTTTTATGTATATTTCTGTTTAAAAACACATTGTTTAATGTATATTTTTGATTCATTAACATTGAATTTCATGGCCAATGGGACTAGAATTCATGCCTGAGTGAAGCTTATCTAACACAAGTGCCTTCCTTGTGAGGCTAATCACAGCTTTCCTGAACTTAGGAACACTAGCCAGCATTGCAGCACTATACTTGGGGCCATTTTAAACAGTGAAATCACCAGCAAACAGCACAAAAATGTGAACAGTGTGACACTAAATATACCATGAAAAGGACACTTGTTTACAGTCTGAGAGCTGAGATAAGAAGGCAGGTGTTATCTGTTCAACCTCAGCTGGGAACGCGCATGTCAGGCAGCTCAGAATCCACCCCACCTCCCACCCGCCCTGACTCTGTGCATGTGTGTAGATGACTATGAAGGCAGGGTGAATATTGATACTGGGGTTGCGAGTAAATTTTATTGAGTGGATGAATTCACAAATATGGAATCCGTGAGTGATGAGAATCTACTGTGTATCAGCACCTTCAGCTTTCATGGACGTCTGTAATTTGGATTGGTTGAAGTTGATTATTCTAACCATTTAACACACCTTCTCACACTGAGATTCCATCTTTGTCCTGGTGGTTGTTGTTTAGTTTCTATGTTGTGTCTGACTCTTTTGAGACCCCATGGACAGTAGCCTGCCAGGCTCCTCTGTGAGTGGGATTTCCCAGGCAAGAATACTGGAGTGGGTTGCCATTTCCTTCTCCAGGGATTGAACCCACGTCTCCTGCATTGGCAAGTGGATTCTTTATCATTAAGCCAGCATGAAAGCCCCAGCCATCTCACTGAAGTGAAGTGAAGTGACGTCGCTCAGTCAGTCCAACTCTTTGCAACCCCATGGACTGTAGCCTTTCAGGGTCCATCCATGGGATTTTCCAGGCAAGAGTATTGGAGTGGGTTGCCATTTCCTTCTCCAGGGATTTTCCCAACTCAGGGATCGAACCCAGGTCTCCTGCATTGTAGGCAGATACTTTTACCGTCTGAGCCACCAGGGAAGCCTCCAGCCATCTCACTAGTTGCTTATGTAACACAGGTTGTCTTGGGATCAAAACCAAATCAGTGCAAATTGCCTATACCTTTTTCATGTATGGATGCAATATGGTGGGGAGATAGTCAGGAAGATGTAAAGATACCGGAAGTTGCATCCACAGCCTTGTTCTTCCGGTGGCTGCAAGTTGGTTGTGGCCGTTCTTATGTCCTATTCAGACGCAAAAGAGAAACTGTTTCTTCCTGTGTCTCATAAAGAATTCTTCTTTGAAGCATTTTGAGAGATTTCCTTTTGCATCTCATAGGCTAGGAGTATGTCACATGTCTAGCCGTTCACTGGCAAGGGTAATAAGCCCATGATACAAGACTTAAACCGCTGCTAATTCACCCATGGGGTTGGGGATGCACACAATTTTCTGAAGCACATGGGTTTTCAGGAAAGTTGATTTTGAACAATACTGGGGCTCTCTCGGAAGAGGAAAGGGAAACGAATTTCTGATAATCAGGCAATAAGATCTACCATACTCAGTAATGAAAAAGTATGCACTAATGTGGATTTCCGTGGTAGCTTGAATGATAAAGAATCTACCTGCAGTGCAGGAGGCCAGGCTTTGATCCCTGGGTTGGGAAGATCCCCTAGAGAAGGGAATGGCAACCCACTCCAGTATTCTTGCCTGGAGAATTCCATGGACAGAGGAACCCGGCAGGCTACTGTTCACGGGGTCAAAGAGAGTTGGACACGACTGAGTGACTAACACTACTAATACTACTCTGCACTAATATGGGCTTCCCAGGTGGCGCTAGTGGTAAAGAACTCGCCTGCCAATGTAGGAGACATAAGAGACCAGGGTTCCACCCCTGGGTCTGGAAGATCCCCTGGAGGAGGGCATGGCAACCCACTCTAGTATTCTTGCCTGAAGAATCTCCATGGACAGAAGAGCCTGCCGGGCTACAGTCCATAGGGTTGCAAAGAGTCAGACAAGAATGAAACAACTTAGAACACACACATGCACTAATATATGGGGAGAATTTTAATCTCAAGTTGAGTTTATGCTTTACTTTTTGTTAGAGTTTCTACCACCCTCAGCAGACTGTTGGGCCAATTCCACAGTGCCCTGGATACTTAATTTATTCTCAGAGGATGTCTTCAGAGGTTCATTCTTTCTTCAGACACACATAAAAGAAGCTCTCTTTCAAACCAAGGGGGAAAAAACTGAGCAAGAATTTGTTGGACAAATTTTGCTATAGTAGAATAAAAAGAATAAAGAATCTAAACCTAGATTCTTTGCTACTGCTCCCTTTGAGAGAAGCAGTCTAATTGTCCACCCTTGAACTGATCTTCTGTGGATTTACCTGATTAATAGAAGTGAAGTTCTGGGACTTCTGAGATTAGGTCATAAGAAATCTTGCAGCTTTCTCCTAGACCTGTTGGAATATTCACTCTTGAGATAGGGCCACTTTGTTGTGAAGAAGTCCCAGTATCCCACAGAGAGGTCTAAGAAGAGGTGGAGAAAACTCAGACTCCTAGATCACAATCCTGGTTAAGCTCCCAACTGATAACCAGCATCAGCTTGCCAGGCATGTGAATGGAGTGCATTGTCTCAACATAGATCTGCCAGCCCCAGCTGAAGCCACCTGGAGCAGAGATAAGCCATCTCTACTGAGTTCTACCCTAATTATGGATTCCTGAACAATTAAATGATCATTTTTGTTTTAAGCCGCTCTAGTTTTACATGGTCTGTTATTAAGCACTATAGAACCAAGACACTTACAAGAAAAAGTAAGACAGACTCAAGAATGCCGTCACTCTAGATGGAGGCTTTAAGAGCCAGTAGACCTTCAGTTAAATTCATATTAATCACTCTATCCCCATTATGGTGCTCAAAAATGCTCAACAAATGAATGAATGAATGACCAGTTCATTTCTTCTCCCTTTAGAATACTCAGGGAATAAGAAGAAATATTTAGGCTGTTCTTTTCTAGGAATATGATTTCAAGCTTTGGGCCTATTTCTTTGGAACATCCAGAATAATCCTAGAATCAGAGTTGAAAGGTAACATGTGTAATTTGTCACCCTGCCCTGGGGTTACATGGCACTTCATTCCAACACTTTCCAAGTTGGTTTTATTGCCTCTTTAACTTTTCTCTTGAAAATCTCCAGAGAAGGAAAGCATCAGCTTCAGCTTTGTGACAAGTGAGTCATTGATGTTAGTCAAGAAAAAGGAGAAAAGAAACCTTTCTCCCTTAATTGAGATTAAAAAAGAATTTTAATCAATATTTTTCTTAAATGTACTTATTTATGCGGATGGTGACTGCAGCCATAAAATTAAAAGATGCTTACCCCTTGGAAAGAAAATTATGACCAACCTAGACAGTTTATTAAAAACCAGAGACATTACTTTGCCAACAAAGGTCTGTCTAGTCAAGGCTAAGGTTTTTCCAGTAGTCATGTATGGATGTGAGAACTGGACTATAAAGAAAGCTGAGCACTGGAGAATTGATGCTTTTGAACTGTGGTGTTGGAGAAGACTCTCGAGAGTCCCTTGGACTGCAAGGAGATCCAATCAGTCCATCCTAAAGGAGGTCAGTCCTGGGTGTTCATTGGAAGGACTGATGTTGAAGCTGAAACTCCAATACTTTGGCCACCTGATGTGAAGAGCTGACTCATTTGAAAAGACCCTGATGCTGGGAAAGATTGAGGGCAGGAGGAGAAGGGGACGACAGAGGATGAGATGGTTGGATGGCATCACCAACTCAACGGACATGAGTTTGGGTAAACTCCGGGATTTGGTGATGGACAGGGAGGCCTGGCGTGCTGTGGTCCATGGAGTTACAAAGAGTCAGACACGACTGAGTGACTGAACTGAATTGATCCATTGTATGTAACGAAGTCCACTGAATTTTTGAATGATTTCCCAGCAGATGATAGAATTCCCATTTCTTCCATGGGGTTATTTATGACAGTCTGCAGAACAGAGCCTCACCTTATGGAGCCCGGTGGCCCACTTCTGTGGCCTGCGGATGCCAGGTCTCTGTGATGGGAACATTGCTTCAGTGGCTGGGTTCAGGAAGAACCACAGAAGCAAAAATTAGGGTTAAGTTTGCTACCTTGTTGGGCATCACCATTAAGTGCTTAAGCATATAGTGCTCACTACAGAGATGCCTAGGCCCTTCAGAAGGATTTGTATCTTGAGGGCATTTTTCTTTGAGGGGGATGTTATTACCCATGCAGTCTTTGTTTCAGAAATGACTTCAGTCTATTGAATTATGTCTTTATTTTCTATATCTACTTCAAGGAGGTAGATAAAAACTATTGTGAAAGGCTGAGAACTAGAGTTGAGGAAGAGCTGACAGTTCTTACAGATTGGCTTCATAAATCTTTCTGGTTGTGCATCCCATGTTCCCTAGTTAATGTGAAAGATCAAGTTAGGGTATGTGTTTTGCTCAAATGTATTTCTGTGCCTCTTATTGTGTTTCTCTCCCTCTCTTTGTCTCTGTTTTCGTCTCTTTTAATTTTCTGTCTTTCTAGACATTTGCTCTGTCTGTGTATCTTATTTAGCATTAAAATCAAACTGCAGTACATATTTTACTAATGATATTTATTACAAACCACTTGTACTTTTTTGTTTTTAAACTAAAAATCAAATAAATACATTATATATCTTTCTTAAAACATGCCAAATTATGATGAAGTTTTTCTTATATAACTTACATCACTTGATTATTTTTCTGTGGGTTCTGGCCCTCAGTATTAAAAAATTTCCTCTCCACCAAGTGAGACTCTGGATGTGATGCTTTTAAGGGCCTGTTTCCTCTTTCTGGTCCTCTTCTATTTAAGTAATTCGGAAAGAGAATTGAAATTATCTGCTCATAAGCCCTTATAGGACTTTCTTCCTTCACTTCAGGCCAGGATGCCAGCTAGGGTGGAAGCCCCTGTGTCATTCAGTCTTGGCCTCGGTGGTCTTTCCTGCAATCAAGGATGCTCCCCAACCTCCTCTCAAGTCAGCACATGTATGGAACACCTCACTACCCCTATCTGACCCCACTTCCACCTGGGAAGAGATAAAGTGTGAGACACTATGGTCCCTCTCACTCATGATGAAACTGCCTGATTTTCTAACTTTTCTCCTTTGAGGATGCCGTCAACCCTGAACCCCTGGTTCTGTGGTAGAGCCATAACCCTAAGGTCATAATATCTAAACCCTGCATGCCACACAGGTGTGATAGAGACCGCTGCAGTCCCCTCAGAGTCATTCTTTCTCTCACTCCCCAGACTCGGTCACAGTTATGTGTGTCCGGGCAGCTGAGTTCCAGCCAACAGAGAGTGAGTGAAGCGGATGCAGGCCACTTCCGGCTGGATCTAACCATCTGTGTTTGCTCCTTCACCCTGGAACAGCAGTGCCCAGGATGACCTGGGAGCATCACGTGGGAGAAGACAGAGCAGCCATCAGCTTGGGCCCCTGAATAAGTGCGTGGAGCAGACCTTCCTCTTCCAAATCTAGAACGACCCGGTGTTCAGCGAGCAGCTTCAACCTAACACACTGACTGTTATGCCACTTAGTGGTGAGAGCTCTAGGTGAGCATTCCAAAGCATAGCTCGTGTGTGTGCACACTGCCTGGGGAAGACCAACCCTCTCCTGACATACTGGAGTCAGTCAGTTAGCTTATGCTGTTCAACAGACCACTGGCATATGTAATGACTTAAGACGATAACATCTGAATTAATGAATAATGAATAATAATATCAGCTTACGATGCCATGGGGTGGCAGTCAGTTGGGCAGTCTGCTCTTGCTTGGGCAACTCAGCACACAGCTTGCCTGGGGCTGAAAGGTCTAGGATGGCCTCATGGCCAGGGTTGTTCAGTTTGATCATCTCTAATCCTGCTCAATACTCTAATTTTATCTTTCTTTCCCAGCAGAGGAGTCAGGTCTGAAGTGCATGTTATGGGAACTAAAACCATAGTTTGCGTGTTGTTGACTGTGATGCAGGGGCAACCCCTGCCCAGCCCAATGCTGAGCAAGACTCAGAGCAAACAAGGTAAATGTCAGAGCCAAGGGCAGAGTCAGGGCAGGGCTGCGCCAGCCCAGCTGTGGCTACTTCCATCTCCTTTCAAGTTTAACTCGGGCGAGTGGGAGGTGGGAATCCATTTTTATTTCTGGTCTGCTTCCTGCCAATTGTGATTCTTCCGTTCATGCCCTGAGCAAGTTGAATCTCACCTCCACTGTCCTCCTCAGGGCCAGCTTCTCCTTTTTTTAATAGTTGTTTTCTTTTGTGGGGGTGATGGGTTGATGCAGCAACATTTTCCAAACACAAATAAACCAGAGTGGAAGGTGCCCTTGAAAGTGCCAGTGCTTGGAGCGAAGTCCTGGACCTCTGCGGAGCTGTCAGCCTCCTGGGGGTCTGGTTTGTTGGTTAGGGAGGGACAGGTGGCATTGGATTTCTTAAATCCTCTACTTTGAGAGGCAGCAATCAAAAACCTTGAAACCTGCTTGAAGTCACCCTCTCTTAATGCCTGGAAAACCCCCCTGTGTCCTGGGAGGGTGGGGTCAGAATTGTGAATTTTGTCTTCCACCCAAACACACAGTGGTAATGCCGAGGGATCCTGGGGCTTCCATGTTCCCCACCCTTCCCTCCTCCGGGGACCTGTTCCAGGGGTTCAGTGGGAAGAGTGCCCCATGTGCAGCCTCTTTCCCTCTGGCTTGTACGTGTTTTCTTCCAAATGGAAAATTGGGGCAAATACAGTCAGAGAAAATCCGTGAGGGGAAAAGGAGCCACAGGAGAGCAGCTCCCTGCCTTAGGAGGGGAGAGGCGTTGCTGTGGGCAGAGTGGGGAGTGGGTGGACAGTGGGCGCACCCCCCACATTCTTCCACCTCTCCTCCTCAGTCCAGTTCAGTCGCTCAGCCGTGTCTGTCTCTTTGCGACCCCATGGACTGCAGCACACCAGGCCTCCCTGTCCATCACCACCTCCCGGAGCATGCTCAAACTCATGTCCATTGGGCCAGTGATGCCAACCAACCGTCTCATCCTCTGTCGTCCCCTTCTCCTCCTGCCCTCAATCTTTCCCAGAATCAGGGTCTTTTCCAAAGGATTAGTTCTTTGCATCAGGTGGCCAAAGAATTGGAGCTTCAGCTTCAGCATCAGTCCTTCCAATGAATATTCAGGAGTGATATCCGCTCCTTCTGCCATCCCATGAATTGCCACCCTGAGGACCTGCTGGGCTGGTGCCAGACAAGAAGCTCAGGAGGGTCCAGCTCAGGGCTAGAAGAACACTTGACGGCAGCAGGAGAGCTCAGAGGTGCACAACCTGGGGCTCCAGAGTGGGACTTAATTCTCTGAAAATAACCATGAAGAAGCAAGTGGTGATGGTGGCCCTAGGGGAAAAGGAGGATGTAAAGGAAGCAAAGCGGGAAGAAAGGAGAAGGATTAAAATGGATCGTCCCAACCTTGTCCTGCAAATGGGAGACTTTTTATTCCACTATTGCTTCTTCTAGCAATTACAGTTGAGAATCAGGAAGAAAACACCAGCCAGCAATGAGCAGCCCTTTCCTATGCTGTGAAACTTAGCATCATTCCTGCCCTGGAAGAGATCTTCAACAAGGGCCAGTTTATTTGAGAATAAAAAATTAAACAGAGTTATCAGATTTCCAGTTAAGCTTAGTATTTTCAACTCTGGTCAACTGTTTAATGACTGTGCTGAGTCAATAAAAAATAGAGCCTATTGAAAGATTCTAATTTTGAGCAACCATGACCATTATTGATAGCAATTGGAGATAGGTGAGTGTGTGTTAAGAGATCAACAAACAAAGAGCTTGGAGGCAGAGTGAAAAGGAGAGGAAGTTGGTGAATGTGGGTAAATATGGATTACTGAGAAAAGGAAAGGGAGATGGTATGCAACGCAATCGAGTTTGCCAGGGATGTTTTATGAAGCTCTCAGCAAAGAAAGGAAAGCAATGACACAATCCCTTTTTGGCATAAAATTGATACCATGGAAGGGCTGGGGGAGAAAAAAATGACTGAGAGGCTGATCGGAGAAGGCAGGGAACCTTGTGCAAGAGTTTAATAAGAGAGCCATTAAATGAAACTTCTTAGAGGCGTCTCATCCAACTTCTGCTTACGATGTTTGCTGGTCCGTTCTGGGCATGATGAAAGTTTAGAAGTAACCAGTGTAACTAATAAATCCTCAGTCTTATTAGTTTGTGTCCTGCATGTAAGGGTGAACTTTCTTTTAACATCCCAATTAATTTACTTCAGTACCCATTGGTCTAATTGCAGGAAATTAGTTTCTCTCAAAAGTTCCCCAGCTAATTCTAAGATAACTTCCTTACTGCATAATTAAAAGGGCTCAACTGAGTTACTGCTCTGAGAACAAAGGGATAGACTGCTTCAAAGGCAAGTTCTGGGCTGCATCCAGAAAGCAGAGGCTCTTTTGTTACTTTCAGAAGGAAGTTATTTTTTTCAGCTTTCAAGCAAGCATAGTTGATCTCTGCTGGTACCTTCAGTGCCTGCTGGGTACCAGACAATTTGCTGGGCATGACGTTAGACGAGATACAGGCTTAGTTGTGCAGCCAAGTGTCCAAGTAACAGAGGCACAAAGAGCATAGCAGTTTGTTTCTCTTTCTGGAAGGCTGGCTGGCTTGCTGGTCCTGCTCTGCAGAGTCTTTCAGGGGTCAAGTGTCTTCGACCTTGCTGCTCTGCTGTCCTCAGGGTGTTGTCCTTTCCCAGGTGTCCCAGGGTGGCTCCCCATCCCATCACATGCCAGCCCCAGAAAAGGAGAAAGGGGAGAAGAGGGCAAGTGCAGAACTCACACACAATTTTTCTCAAATTCCAGAACTTAGGCATATGACCATATCTAGCTGCAAGGGAAGTAGAAAATATAGATTTTCTTACTCTGAATGAATCAGCTCAGTTACTTAGTCATGTCAGACTCTTTGTGCTCCCAAGGACTGCAGCATACCAGGCTTCTCAGCCCATTACCAACTCCCTGAGTTTATTCAAACTCATGTCCATTAAATCGGTGATGCCATCCAACCATCTCATCCTCTGTCGTCCTCTTCTCCTCTGCCTTCAATCTTTCCCAATATCAGGGCTTTTTCCAATGACTTGGCTCTTCGCATCAGGTGGCCAAAGTATTGGTATTGGAGTTTCAGCTTCAACATCAATCCTTCCAATGAATATTCAGGACTGATTTCCTTTAGGATGGACTGGTTGGATCTCCTTGCAGTCCAAGGGACTCTCAAGAGTCTTCTCCAACACCACAGTTCAAAAGCATCAATTCTTTGGTGCTCAATTTTCTTTATGGTCCAGCTCTCACATCCATACATGACTACTGGAAAAACCATAACTTTGACTAAATAGACCTTTGTTGGCAGAGTAATGTCTCTGTTTTTTCATATGCTGTCTAGATTGGTCATAACTTTTCTTCCAAGGAGCAAGCATCTTTTAATTTCATGGCTGCAGTCACCATCTGCAGTGATTTTGGAGCCCAGAGAATTAAAGTCTCTCACGGTTTCCACTGTTTCCCTATCTATTTGCCATGAAGTGATGGGACTGGATGCCATGATCTTAGTTTTCTGAATGTTGAGTTTTAAGCCAACTTTTTTACTCTCCTCTTTAACTTTCATCAAGAGGTTCTTTAGTTGTTCTTCATTTTCTGCCATAAAGGTGGTGTCATCTGTGTATCTGAGGTTATTGATGTTTCTCTTGACAATCTTGATTCCAGCTTGTGTTTCATCCAGCCCAGCATTTTGCATTATGTACTTTGCATATAAGTTAAATAAGCAGTGCAACAGTATACAGCCTTGACATACTCTTTTCCCTATTTGGAACCAGTCTGTTATTCCATGTCCAGTTCTAACTGTTGCTTCCTGACCTGCATTCAGATTTCTCAGGAGGCAGGTCAGGTGATCTGGTATCATCTGGTATCCAGGTGATCTGGATTTTGTATCTCTGTCAGGTCAGAGATCTTCCTTTCTCTTGAAGAATTTTTCACAGTTTGTGGTGATCCACATAGTCAAAGGCTTTGGTGTAGTCAATAAAGCAGAAGTAGATGTTTTTCTGGAACTCTCTTGCTTTTTCAGAGATCCAACAGATGTTGGCAATTTGATCTCTGGTTCCTCTGTCTTTTCTAAATCCAGCTTGAACGTGTGGAAGTTCACAGTTCATGTTCTGTTGAAGCCTAGCTTGGAGAATTTTGAGCGTTAGTTTGTTAGTGTGTGAGATGAGAGCAATTGTATGGTAGTTTGAACATTCTTTGGCATTGCCTTTCTTTGGGATTGGATTGAAAACTGACCTTTTCTAGTCCTGTGGCCACTGCTGAGTTTTCCAAATTTGCTGGCATATTGAGTGCAGCATTTTCACAGCATCATCTTTTAGGATTTGAAATAGCTCAACTGAATTCCATCACCTCCGCTAGCTTTGTTTGTAGTGATGCTTCCTAAAGTCCACTTGACTTTGCATTCTGGGATGTCTGGCTCTAGGTGAGTGATCACAGCATTGTGAATGATCACATGCCCAGCTGTAAATGTGATTTCAGTGGAAGAAAGACAATGTATATAATGAATGAAAAGCAATAGTTGCTGCTAGAGATACACAACATAAATTTTTATCATTTAGTATTTACAGCAGCTCTGAAAGATATAATATCCCTGGGAAATTTAAGCTGAAGGAGACATCTTCCATTGGTCAAACTTACGGGGAAGTGAGAGGGCAAGGAAGCCTAAGGACTATGGAGAGAAGGAGAGGGAAAGGGTAGGGCTGAATTTAAGAGCCAGCAGGTCAATGACATGCATGTCATCTAGAAGTCTCCATGGTCTTGGCATGGGAAGTAATCTTACAGTCCAACAAAATGAAAACAGCTGTACAACTGGCATGTGCCCGAGAGATGTGTGCTTAAATAAAATGGCTTAAGGAGAAAGAATTAGGGTAGTTCTGAGTTTGAGTTTATAGTACAAGGTCGAAAGGAAAATAGTTTGTCAGTTGTGCTTTCTGAAAACCCTTGTCCCACTCACCCAGTGAAGAGATGGAGAACGTTTTGTGGATATTTGATATGACATCAGATTGAGAGTAGATATAAAATAACACCAAATGCAACTTCCCTATTGTTCCCACACAGATGTGAAATGATACTGGCACATCACAGAAATAAAGCTGCTCCTATATGCCACCCAATATTGGCTAGAATTGCTTTCAACTTCCCAAATGTCACCCGTTCCCTGTTAGCCCCTGGCCTCCGGGTATGCTATTCTTTGTGAAATTCCACCGCCCTGTCTCTCTTCTGGTCCATCCCTGTCCTCTAACCCTCTCTCATTTTCCTTTGTTCAGCTAATGTCTTAGCTCAAGGCCACTTTCTCAAGAGACCTCCCGCTAAACCCCAGTTAGACCTGCCTTCTCTGTATGGTACTGCTATACTACAACTGCTAGTAATGAAATCAAATGATTAGTTAACGTTTATTGAACACTTATCACCTGCAAGTCCTGGGCTAAGTGCTTTCTATGCATAATCTCACTTAAACAGCCCAGTAAGGTGTGTACAGTTATTTTCCATATTTTAGGGATGGGAAAACTGAAGATCACAGAGGTGAAGAGTGTTGGTTTCCTATGGCTGCCGTACCGGATTACCACAGACTCGGTGACTCGAAACAACAGAAGTTTATTCTCTTTTAGTTCGAGAGGCCAGGAGTCCAAAATCAAAGCACGGGAAGGCTGTGCTCCCCTCCGAAGTCTCCAGGGGGAGACTGCCTACACAAAATGTTCATTAAAACATAGACTCGTTCATTTCAAAGTGGCGTTTAGTGCATTCTCAATGTGGTGTCATCTCTACCTAGTTCCAAAACATTTTCACCACCCCAGAGAAAAACCCTGTGCCCATGCAGCAGGCACTTCGCATCCTCCTCCTTCTCCCAGTCGTGGCCACCACGACTCTGCTTTCTATCTCCACGGATTCTCCTGTTCTAGATATTTTACATACGGGGAATTGTGTGACACCTGACCTTTTGTAGCTGCGCGCCTGTAAGTCTTTTCAACATGGCTTCCATCTTGCCTCTTTGTCTTTTTCAATCTGTCCTTCCTAAGTAGTCATGATGCTCTTTCTAACCGACGGAGCTGAGCCCGCCATTCCCTTCCTTTAAACTCTTCAAATGCTTCCAAACGCCCTTGAGATGAACTGTGTGATCGTGCCCGCCTGCTTCTCCAACCTCAGCTTTCAGACTCCTTGGTCCCCACGCACCACTCCCACTGCCCATGGAGTCCAGACCCAGCTCCTTGCCGTTCTTTGCTCAGCTCTGGGCCTCGCTGTAGTCGTGGCCCTTCCCTGGGCACTGTCTCCTCATTCACATTCCCCAACCTTGTGTTAGGTGCGACTCTGCCCTAGAAAGCTCCAGACCGGGTTAGTGCCTTCGTTCTGAGCCCCTCCTTTCTGCCCTCCTGTTAGCTCTATAGCAACCATCGCTCTCCATTGCACCTTCTGGTTTAAATACCCAGTCTCCCCAGGGACTATTGGCCTCCTGGAGGCAGACACTGTCTGGGTCTTGCTCATGCCTTAGTGCATGGCAGCAGCTGGTAATGTTTCTTTAATGAAGGGAGGCGGGAAGGCGATATTTTAAAGGGGTATCAGAGAAGTTTTTAAAATGAGAGCTCAGTTATTGAGATGTAGTGTTATGACCACACTGAGGAGAGCCTCGAATGCTAGGACTTTAGAGTTCATCTCGTAGGTCGAGGGTTAACAAATTCTAAACCTGCTGGAGGCCAGCAGGAACCACAGCGGGTGGAGGGCCGCGAAAGGTGCAGAGGCGCTGGTGGGGGTGTGGCGAGCGGCAGAGAGCAGATGCCAGGCTGGGGCAGCTGTTCTCAGCACCAGCTGATTACTGCCAGGTGGGAACGTAGGCCTGGAGTTGCCAAACGTTCTGAGTTTTTAAGAGAAGCCAGAAATCTAAATGTGTGTGTGTGTGTGTGTGTGTGTGTGTGTGTGTGTGTGTGTGTGTGCATGGAGACACACACAAAAAATCTCTATTTTAAAATGTATCGGAATCAAGTTTTTGAAAAACACAGTGTCAGCCAAACAAAAGCCATCTGGGGCTGGATTCAGCTCAGAGGCTTCTAGTTTTCAGCCTCTGCTAGAGGCATGAAAGGCGCTTGAGCTGGGAAGGAACAGATTGAAAGTGGCATTGTAGGGCGATAACCACATGGGTGATACACTATATCGCAATAGAGGGATTGCCTGGAGGCAAGAAGACCAGCTAGAAGGCTGGTATACCAATTTACGGTTCATTCAGTATACCCTGGGCACCAGGTATGTGCCATCCTCTGTACTAAGCATGATCTGGAAAAGAAATAAGATGGAAGCTGCAGGATAAAACCAAGACCTCCTTTTCTCTTGCTTCCTAGTCTCATTTTTCACTTCAATGCTGATGTCTTGCTTTCCTAGCTCAGAGACCTTGTCTTGGTGACTCACCCAGTAGCTCATCCCCCCTGAGACTGGTTCCTTGGCTTAGATATTTTTTAGAGATTTATTGAGATATTATTGAGATACAATGTTGCATAAGTTTAAGGAGTATAAAGTAATAATTTGATATATTTGCAAAATGATTACTACCATATAGTTAGCTATTGCTTCTATCATTTCACATAATTATCATTTATTTTTTGTGGTGAGAACACTTAAGATTTACTGTCTTAGCTACTTTCAAGTGTATAATACAGAATTATTAACTCTAATCACCATATTTGTCTTATAATTGCAAATTTTTGACTGACATCTCCCCATTTCCCTTATGCCTGAGTCCCTGGTAAGCACCACTCTGTAGTTCTATGAGTTTGGCTTTTTTAGATTCTACATATAAGTGGTTTCTGTCTTTCTCTGTCTGATTTATTTCACCTATAAGCACAGTGGTGGGATTTCCTTCTTTCTCATGACTGGAATGATATTCCATTGGGCATATCTCCATTCTGGGAGCTCCCATCTACAGCCAGGAGAAATGTCTATACTCAGGCACCGTCCTAAAATTAGAAGCGGGAGAAAGACCTCTTGAGAGGGAATAAACTGCCCTAACATGGAGTTTAAGCTTTGAATATTCTTAATGGGCTACTTCATGTATTTTTGTTTTTCTGCCATCAAATCAACAGTACTTGAGGAACAAAGCAATTATTATAACAAAATAAAATCTTTAAAAAAATCCCTGAATCATAGTGTGTATATTTCCATTCCCATCCCTGCAACACACACTATACAGCAGGTTATTGTGTAGAAAATAGAGAGATGAGATCATAAGAATGAAGACTATACCATCCCATACAGTACTTTGTGTTTGGGTGTTGGGAACAAGGGAGAAGAAAGAACCCAAGGTGGGCCAAGTCTAAATGATCAGACTGGGAGAATGTAAATCATTAATAACAGAAAGGAAGGTAGGGCATTGTGGGATAAGGCTGGTTGGTCACAGTTTGAATGCAGTTAACTGTATCCTGGAGGAGACCATTGCCTCAAACTTGCCCTGGCTTGCTGAGCATCTTGGGGGCCTGTCCTGTCACATTTTTAGCAGAGGCTGGTTGAGAGGAAGGAGAAGAGACCGTATAACCTGGCTGCAACTCCATGGCCTAACCACCTCCTTTAATGGACAAAGATTCAGTCAAATAAATTTGCCTTTTTTCTAGTGGTAACTTCTGACACTAGCTGCAAAGGATTTGGGAACTTTTCCTATTAATTTTGAATGCCGCTGGTATAATTGAGAGTTGATATGTGTGTGAGATAATTTGAGAAAATAAACTCTGTGTATTTTTGATATTAGTGCTAGTTTAATCTTAAACTTTATTGTAAAATTAAATAAGCTCAGAATTGTAGAGTTTGAAGAAATCTTAGATGAAATTGAGTTTAACTTCACCCAACACAAAAATCCTCAGTAATAATACTTTGATGTCTTATCAATAAGGCGAGCTTTTTTGTGGAAAGGGACTGTGTCATTTATTTTTGAATTTCAAGTGCCTGTATAATAAGTGCTGGTTTTTGTAGCTATTCAATATATTGATTAGTTGTTAAGAAGCAAGCCAACATATTTAAAAATAGGAAGTCTAAGTAAGTACCCAAATCTAGATTTTCGTTCAGTTTTGCAGGCTAAACCACAGATTTTAGGTTAAGAGAAACATCTAAATCAATGACTGTAATGGAAATTTTAAGACTATGCAAAGATTCACAACCTGATTTTCCAGACTGACTTATCAGAGTTAGAAATTAAAACACTTTGTTCAGGAAAAGTTCAAATGGTGTTAGACCTAAACCTTGACTAGCTAAAAAGTATATCAAAAACTCTTCAAGACTTTGAAAAGAACTACCCCTTTAAAAAAAACAACCAGATGGACTATAGAATCCTGACTTTAAAATATGATTTAATAATATTTTTAAGATTGAAAATAAAGATTTCATATCTGGGAATAAAAAAAAACAGATAATGAATTTTCTCTCCCAGAGATCAGGAATATCCCATCTAAAAAGACAAACCAAGAATGCTAGTTGGTCAGCATAATTACAGCAGCAGGGACTGGAGGCTTTGTGATAGGAATATTCACAACAGGGAGTGAGCCCAAATAATAAAATTAAAAAAACTTTCCAAAAATGACGAGGGCCCAAATCACTGTGTCTCCATAGTAACAGGAAATGCAATATTTATACCTTTATTTACCCTTCTTTTCAACCGAAAAAAATGCATGGCATTTGCCATGGTAACACCCACATCATATATGTGTGTATCGCTTCAGATATGGGGCCTGCTGTTCTAAAAACAACAAACACATACCAAGACATGAGCGTCATGTGAAAGCTCTACTCACTTTACAGTGTTTTGATGGAAAAATACGTCCCCCTGGACCTTGACATCTTTTTCTCAAGGACTGTTTTCCAGTTTCAGTGGCAGAAAAGCCAGGTGTCTCTCTGCTTCTTTCTCTGCTTCCAAAGTCACAGTGCTGCAGACGTGTCTTTCCAGGCGCAGGTGGAAGGGGGAGAAGGTTCAGGGTAGGAGTGTCGGAGACAGGATGGGTTGGAGGGGAACTGAGGCTCTGGCAGGAAGGGGGCAGATGGCGCTGTGACCACAGCTCCTGACCTGCAGTTTAGGCGAATAAAGGAAATAGTCACCTGCGTCCCTTGAGTGACTTGAGAAGCCTAGGAAGGCCTCTTTTCCCCAGAAGACGTCTTCCTTACATTTACCTTGAGGGCTGAAATTCAGGCAGCCGTATTCTCCAGTCACAGCTACCACATGGAGCCTTGCAACGTGATTATCTAGGTGCATTCAGCAGTAATCCAGAAGTAGCCTGTACCACTGTGGCCATATAAGGTGATGCATTTCATTGGCTTGTCCGAGCCCAAGGAGAACTGGACTTAGGACTGACACTCAAACAGGGTAGAGGAGATGGAAGGTGTTGGAGGTGGGGTGCTTCTGAGTGGCTTCAGAAGTTGGGGGCTTCAGCAGAACTGGAGACTGGGTGGGGCTCAGGGTACTGAAAGGGGAAAGGAGAATGAATAAATGATTGGGGAAATATTGATCGTGTCAGCTATGTGGCAGATACCAGGCTCCGAAAATAAACTGCAGTTTTGTCTGTGGCTGCCCAGGTTTGCAGCTTTCTAATTTACCCTTCTATTGGCCTGACATAAAAGCCTGGGGTCTGGCTGAGAATCAAAGGTTCCGTGCTGCATTGTATGGCCTCCATCCCCATCCTCTCCTGAGCCCTTCTCGATAACATCTTTCCCAGCTTCGCATCTTTGGGATGACCAGTGTATCCGCAGGAGCGAGCACACTTCCGTTGCTCACTGACATTTCCTGTCCTTATTTTATTTGGCGCTTCCCTTCTCTACTGTTCTTTTATTTCCAGTTCTACCGGCACTATTTTTGGTAGCTCCTGACCCAGATAATGTTGAGGAAAAGTAAGAGCGCTCTGAGCTGCGAGTAGGGCTGTGATGTTCTCTTCTCAGCGTTGAGTCCCATTGAGCAAGAGGTACTTCTGGCTGCCTAGTTGCATTAGTCAAGCTAGGCTCTGCTGCAGTGATGAACACACTCCAAAATCTCAGTGGCTTAGCATGTAAAGGCTTATTTCTTATCCAAGAAGAGCCTGGCAGTTCCCTAGGGCATTTTTCTTCCTCGCCTTGACTCAGAGGTGCAGGCTGCTCAACATCCTGTTAATGCTTTCAGAAGCAGAAGACAGACTCAGAGGCTCACGCACTGGCTCTTCAGTATTTCTGTCCAGAAGGTGAAGTGTATCACACTCACTTATAGCCTGTTGACCAGATCTAGCCATATGGTCTGCCCCCAACCATTGGGCATGTGGGAAACGTGGCTAAGCTCATGATATGCAATGAGCGGCCGATGTTTCTGCTGTATTTGTGAAGTCTAAGAAGATAATCAACCTTCTCAGACTTGTGATTCCAACAATCAGGGTAGTGAGGGTAGCGTTAAGGTAAAGTGATCAGTTGTTCGGTGATCCAAATGAAATCTGAAGATATCACAGGACACCACATGAAGTAGGAAAATAAATTTAAGTGCCACTTTTTCTAAAAATGGCCCTTCTGGTAACTGTCCTCACACAGGTCAGACAAGATGAAGAGCCCCCTCTGTGGCACCACACGTTGTGTATTACTCTCTCAGTATAAGCTGGGAATAGCTCCTGGTGTGAAAACATTCATGGCTGGAGCTTCCTGACTGTTCCAAGTACCAGTGCCCCAGTGCTGGGGATTTTTCACTTAAAAATTTTTTAAGTTTCGTTTTGGCTGTGTTGGGTCTTTGTTATTGTGTGGGCTTTTCTCTAGTTCTGGTGCGTGGGCTTTTCATTGCAGCGGCTTCTCTTGCTGAGGACCATGGACCCTAGGCGGGTGGGCTTTAGTAGTTGTGGCGCCTGGGTCCAGTAGTGGCAGCTCCCAGGCTCTAGGGCACAGGCTCAATAACTGTGGTGCACGGGCTTAGTTGTTTGGCCGCATGTGGGATCTCCCCAGCTCACGGATCAAACCTGTGTCTCCTGCATTGGCACATGGTTTCTTTACCACGGAGCCACCAGGGAAGCCCAGTTTGTTGCTTTTATACCTCCGTAGTTCCACTTGGGTTTCTGGCACCACAAACCCCTGTCTGTAAACAATTTGTTCCTTTGCCAAAGACAAGCTGGCATATCAGAGAAATTGTGTATCTGCTTTAGAGACACGATTGTTCTAAAAAATTATCAACTTTATCCTAATTATAAAAACAAGCCTCGCAAATTCCAACAACTGTCGACCAGGGACATTGTGAAGATTAATCAAAAGAGGTGGAATGATACCAGTAGAATGGTGAGTGTCTCAGTTCCAAGGAGCAGCATGAAGTGTCAGTTAGGAAGTTGACAAGATCTCGATGACTAAGTTTACCCTCTGCGGTGACAGAGACGAGGCCGAACGGGACCCTGGGTCTTGCTGAGGGGAGAAGCAGCGTGTGACCCACTGAGTCTCACATCCAGCGGGAAGCTTCCTGGTTCTGCTGGAGCACTGACGTCTCGCAGAGTATTAAGGCAATGATGGCTCTTCCGAGTGTGAGGCCTGTGCAGTCGCACAGCTTGCACACCCAGGAAGCTGGCCCTGGTAAGCACAGGAGGTAAAGGTCATTGCTGACTCCATCCGCCATGGCTCCTGGAGTTTGAGTCTAGTTGTTCCTGAGTGGGGCTCGATCTGTCACCTCGAGCAAGAGGGCATGGTGACGGGCCCTTCAGAGCGCTGAATTGCAGAGAGCAGACCCTGACCAGTAAAGGTGAGCCCCCATACAGGACTCCCCCCCGCCCCAGCCCCGAAACCTCATCACTGGAGACAGAGGGTCGGCGGGAGCGAGATGGGGACAGGCAAGTGCATGGCCTTCCCTCCTCCAGGCCCAGGCATTGACTACCCACTCTGGTTTCACTTTGCATCCCAAATAATCCACTTGCAAGAAAATATCAGTGAGCTCTGAGACTCTTTGTAACTTTCATTAGAGGAAATCCAGGGGTGGAAATCCAAGGAAATCCCTTGTCATCTGCAAAGAACTCAAAATCCCCATGTATCTGTTTTGTCCCTGGTCCCCTGTGTCCCTTCCCTCCTCTTTACTCTGCTGCTTTCCTTCCCTACCCTCAGCTCCCTTGGCCTCACCCTACCCAACTTCCACCTCCCCTTTATTTCAGGAACTGCAGACTCCTGACTTTTCAACCCATCATGCAGTTCAGCTCTGCTGCTGCATCTAACTCCCACTGGAGCAGAGAGACAAAGAGCCCTTCAGCCAGTTTGATCTCTCCACAGAAGGTGATTTAGTGACCATCTTGATGACTCAACATGTCCCTTGGGGTCTCCCTTTTCACCTTAAGTGATAGATCGATGCTAATTAATTCATTCACAGTGAATGAATACTATTTTCTCTATACTTTCTCATGACACTTCTATCCCAGATTTCACGGAGAAGGTCCCCACTACCATGCAGCCATGGTGGGTGGGGAAGGTTGAGGGCTGTGGCAGTGTGTTCTCCCTAAGTGAGATGGGTCGCCCCCCGCACCCCCGAGTTCTGGCGACAGGGTTTTGTCTTCCTGGGGTTCTGGAGCAGACAGCGGTGCTGAGTCCCAGTTCTGCATTGCTGCTATACTCTGTTCAGGGACCACTTCGTTCACTGCCACGAGCCTGCTTTTATTTTGTCTTACTTATCATCTTGGTCTAGACAAGTATCACCACCAGAAAGAAATGGTAAACAATGTAAGTATAGAGTTCTGCATCCTTTGGTAGTGTCACGAGAGAATGCTTCATAACTGGCCAGCTTTTGTCTCGACTAAGAGAAATGCTTTTCAACCAGCCCAAGAGGCGAACTGGAAGGGAAAAGAGCACAGGAAAGAAGTATCAGCCATCTGAAGAAAGAGACAGATGCCGTCTGCTCTTCCCTCATGGGAAATATAACACCAGGATTAGTGTTTGGTCTAATGAAGTCAGTTGGCTGGGACCCTGCTCCTCAGGAGAGCAGTATTCATGTGCTAATCTAGCATGGTAATCAGTTTCTTTTTAGTGGAAGAAAAACTCCAATAAAAACACAAAAACTTAGCATCTTTCCTGACCAAACTCAGGAATACAGTGCAACCTGGACTGGATTTGCATTCTCTCTTCAGGAAGGGTGCCAGTATCACCCTCCCCTGTGTAGATGGGCATGTGATGCTCACAGAGGCTGTCTCTCCTTATTTCAATTGCAAACCTGACCCCTCTCTCTCCTCTTGGTTGACTCAAGTTAGGAGCAACCCAGGGCCGGTGCACAGATCTACAGAGAGGACTCTTGCATGATGTTAGAATTCTTAGCCTCTTGGGGACTGGTCTCATTTATGGTAGTGTCACAGAATTTAGCTTAACACCTGGCATGCGGTGGCTGGCAATAAATACTTGTGGAATAAAGGAAGAAACAGGAGAAAAATTGAATAGCTTTTTTCAAAGCAATTTTCATGTAAAGTGTGGGGTATCCATTCCGGAGGAATTTAGAAGACTAAGGATAGTAAGAAAAAAAGTCACAGCAAAAACAAAACCTGGAGCTGACTATGGCTCAGATCATGAGCTCCTTATTGCAAAATTCAAACTTAAATTGATGAAAGTAGGGAAAACCACTAGGCCATTCAGGTATGACCTAAATCAAATCCCTAATGATTATATAGTAGAAGTGACAAATAGACTCAAAGGATTAGATCTGATAGACAGAGTGCCTGAAGAACTATGGAGAGAGGTTCATAACACTGTGCAGGAGACAGTAACAAAAACCACCCAAAGAAAAAGAAATACAAGAAGGCAAAATAGTTGTCTGAGGAGGCCTTACAAATAGCTCAGAAAAGAAGGGAAGTGAAAGGCAAAGGAGAAAGAGAAAGATACACCCAACTGAATGCAGAGTTCCAGAGAAGAGCAAGGAGAGATAAGAAAGCTTTCATAAGTGAACAATGCAAAGAAATAGAGGCAAATAGTAGAATGGGAAAGACAATTCAAAAAAATTGGAGATACCAAAGGAGCATTTCATGCAAAGATGGGCACAATAAGGGACAGAAACAGCAAGGACCTAACAGAAGCAGAAGAGATTAAGAAGAGGTGGCAAGAATACACAGAAGAACTATATTCAGATAACCATGATTGTGTGGTCACTAACCTAGAGCCAGACACCCTGGAGTGTGAAGTCCAGTGGGCCTTAGGAAGCATCACTATGAACAAAGCTACTTGAAGTGATGGAATTCCAGCTGAATTATTTTAAATCCTAAAAAATGATGCTGTGAAAGTGCTGCACTCAATATGCCAGAAAAATTTGGAAAACACAGCAGTGGCCACAGGACTGGAAAAGGTCAGTTTTCATTCCAGTGCCAAAGAAGGACAATGCCAAAGAGTGTTCAAACTACTGTATAATTGCACTCACTTCACATGCCAGCAAGGTAATGCTCAAATCCTTCCAGTTAGTCTTTAACAGTACATGAACTGAGAACTTCTTAATGTACAAGCTGGATTTAGAAAAAGCAGAGAACAGGGATCAAATTGCCAACATCTATTGGATCATACAGAAAGCAAGGGAATTCCAGAAAACATCTACTTTTGCTTCACTGACTATGCTAAAGCCTTTGACTGTGTGGATCACAAACAACTGTGGAAAATTCTTACAGAGATGGGAATACCAGAACACCTTACCTGCCTCCTGAAAAACGTGTATGCAGGTCAAGAAACAACAGGTATAACTGGATATGTAATAATGGACTGGTTCCAAACAGGGAAAGGAGTACATCAAGGCAGTATATTGTCATCTTGCTTATTTAACTTATAGGCAGAGTACATCATGAGAAATGCCAGGCTGGATGAATCACAAGCAGGGATCAAGATAACCAGGAGAAATAACAACATCAGATATGAAGATGATACTACCCTAATGGCAGAAAGTGAAGAGGAACTACAGAGCCTCTTGATGAAGGTGAAAGAGAAGAGTGAAAAAACTGACTTAAAATTCAGTATTCAAAAAACTAAGATCATGACATCCAGTCACATCACTTCATGGCAAATAGATGAGGAAAAAGATGGAAATGGTGGCAGATTTTATTTTCTTGGGCTCCAAAATCACTGCAGATAGTGACTGCATCCATGAAATTAAAAGACACTTGCTCCTTGGAAGATAAGTTATGGCAAACTTAGACGGCATGTTAAAAAGCAGAGACAGAACCTTGGTGACAAAGGTCTGTATAGTCAAAGCTATGGTTTTTCCTACAGTCATGTGTGGATGTGAGAGTTGTATCATAAAGAAGGCTGAGTAGTGAAGAACTGATGCTTTTGAGTTGTGGTGCTGGAGAAGACTCTTGAGAGTCCCTTGGACAACAAGGGAATCAAACCAGTCAATCCTAAAGGAAATCAGTTCTGAATATTTATTGGAAGGACTGATGCTGAAGCTGAAGCTCCAATAATTTGGCCACTGGATGCAAAAGCAAACTCATTAGAAAAGATCATGATGCTTGGAAAGATTGAGGGCAGGAGGAAAAGGGAGTGACAGAGGATAAGACAGTTGGATGGCTTCACTGACTCAATGGACATGAGTTTGAGCAAGCTCCAAGAGACAATGAAGGAGAGGGAAGCCTTGCATGCTGCAGTCCATGAGGTTGCAGGGAGTTGGACATGACTTAGCGACTGAACAACAACAAGGATAGGAAGACTTAGGAAACTTTATTCAGAAGCTGAAGTGCTATGGTGTTGATACGACTGAGGTGGGGGGCCCATGCTTTTCAGTGCTGGAGTCTAATGATTCTACTTGTACATCTAAAGTCTGTGTCAAAAATCCTCATCTGAAAGAGAGAGACCAGTTGGAATGACCTGAAGGCTGTCAGTCCACTGGTGAAGCTTTCAGGACTATAATTTAAGGGTTAGTGGTGCTCATCAGGAAACAAGATTCAGTGAGCTGAAAGGGATCTTAAAATAATCTGATTCGTCCTCCCCTTTCTCTTGTCATCTTTTCTTCTATGCCCTCCTTTTTCAGAGATACCAACTGAAGCCTAGAGAATTTAGAGACTTGTTCAAATCATATGGTTAGTTGGCAGCAGATTCAAGAACATATTCCTAATTTTTTTCCAACTCAAGAGCTCATTCCATTTGTCCTCCGTGACTTCACTCTTGGGCAATAGCTATTAAACATTTTGGGTTTGCTCTTTGATAATCTGATGGAGCGCTGCATTCATCTCGCAAAACATATACCTTGTGAATCACACAAAGTTCTGCATATTCTGGAATTCCTGTAACTCACACCTTATTCTTTCCACTTCTGTGTATTTTCACTGTTGGCACTGGGAAAAAGTTAGAAATGCCTATCAGTCAGTTAGTCAGTTCGTTGCTCAGTCGTGTCTGACTCTTTGCGACCCCACGGACTGCAGCACACCAGGCCTTCCTGTTCATCACCAACTCCCGGAGTTTACTCAAACTCATGTCCATTGTGTCTGTGATGCCATCTAACCATCTCATCCTCTGTTGTCCCTTTCTCCTCCTGCCTTCAATCTTTCCCAGCCCCAGGGCCTTTCCCAATGACTTGGCTCTTTGTATTAGGTGGCCAAAAGTTGGAGCTTCAGCTTCGGCAGAAGTTTTTCCAGTGAATATTCAGGGCTGATTTCCTTTAGGATTGACTCGTTTGATGGGGGAGTAGTAAAAAAGCTATAACTGCAAAAGGAGATGAAAGAAGAGCAGTCACAAAAGGAATAATGAGATTGAAACTCAGGGGAAAATCTTTCTGAGTGTAAGAACTGTGAGAATGTGATGTTGTTGCCTATGGTAGAGACAGCAGGCTTTCTTCTTAAAGTTTTGCAAATTTGCCTGGGTGCAGTCAGAGCTCACAGACTTTGGGGAACAATGTTTGGACTGGTAGGAGACAAGTACAAGATGATTCAATAAATCTATTCCATTTCTAATATCTATGATTCTGTGAAATGAAAACAGTCATAAACCCCCTAAAAAGCAAGACATTTCAGTGCTGGCCTGATCACAAAGATCAGAATTAATGTTCATATCTAGAGTTTTAATTTTCACAATCTGTCATTCACAGAAAGACAGTAGGAGGGATGTTCTGCAGTCTATTGGTTCCATACTGTTGCTTTCCAGCACTGGGCATTTCAGAAGGTGTCAGAAAACAACAGAACCAGTTAGTTTAAAAACTTGAGGGCCATCTGACATTCCTGTTCTACCACATGGGGCTGGAACCATTCATGGCATCCAAGAGACTTTGTTGTTGCTTCTGCCTTGTCACATTCTGGTAAATATCACCAGGATGAGTGGGGGCCCATCCAAGCTGATTTCTGTGTTCTTTTGACAAGCCTGCATCATTCTTTGTGCATTTCTTGCTTTCCATGCATGACAAAATGTTATAGGCACATCTTCTACTTTCCCTAGTCTTGGAATCAATTTTTCTAAGGAACTCTGTTTTTGCAGCAGAGAAGAGTACTTAAAGCCAAGATTGGGGCACTTAGTGGGCTTTTTGTTCTTGTGGTGTCCCTGCCCCAAGGGCTTCTCAGTGGACAGAAAGAAATATATGTGTGTAGAGATATATACATAAATAATAGATATAGATGAATGTGTATACACATGTATGCACACCCACAGGCTTGCCCCATTCAGGCTGCTTGATTTCTGACTCCTCAGGCTAGCTTTCCCCCTAGCATGAACACTCTTCTTATCCTGCTTGATCTGCCCTATTTTTCATTGTATTAATTATTTCTTTGTTTCTATAGTTAAATCTTTTGACTCTTTAAACGCTTTCAATGACTGTATTTTCACTTCCAACGTTTCAAATAAGCTTTTAAAATCTTATAGATCGTTTTTTTTTCACTTTTTGTTTAGTTATAAATTTTTGTTCATTTTAAATGTCATCTTTCTTTCATTTATCTCCCTGAGCATCCAAAGCATATTTACTCTATTTTTCTGTGAAATTCTTCTACAGAGTTAATTTCATTTGGAGTAAATTTATGTTTAGGTTTGTTGGCTAACTTTTGTGGTATTAGATTTCTTGTGTTTTAGAATTTTGGTTTGAAGATTTATTTTTTATTTATTTTCCTTAAAAAACTTTATTTTGTATTGGGATATAACTGATTAACAATGTTGTGATAGTTTCAGGAGAACAATGAGGGGACTCAGCAATTCACATATATGTATCTATTCTCCCCCAAACTCCCCTCCCATCCAGGATGCCACATAACATTGAGCAGAAGTCCTTGTTGGTTATTCATTTTAAATATAACAGAGTGTGTATGTCCATCCCAAATTCCCTAACTATCCCTTCTCCCCATCCCTCCCACCAGCAACCATAAGTTCATTCTCCAAGTCTGTGAGTTTCTTACTGTTTTGTAAGTAAGTTCATCTATATCATTACTTTTTAGATTCCACATATAAGGGACATCATATGACATTTCTCCTTCTCTGTCTGACTTATTTCACTCAGTATGACAGTCCCTAGGTACATCCATGTTGCTGCAAATGGCATTATTTCACTACTTTAACAACAGAGTAATATTCTATTGTATATATGCACCATGTTATGTTTATCCATTCCTCTGCTGATGGACATTTAAGCTGCTTCCATGTCTTGGCTATTGTAAACAGTGCGGCAATGAACATTGGGGTGCATATATCTTTCCAGATCATGCTTTTCTCTGGATATATACCCAGGAGTGGGATTGCAGGGTCATATGGTAGCTCCATTTTAGTTTTTTTAAGGAACCTCCATACTGTTCTCTATAGTGGCTGTATCAATTTATATTCCCACCAACAGAGTAGGAGGGTTCCTTCTCTCCACACCCTCTCCAGCATTTATTGCTTGTGCATTTTTTGATGCTAGCCTTTCTGGCTGGTGATATTGTAGATCAGATTTGCATTTCTCTGATAATCAGTGATGTTGAACATCTTTTCATGTGCCTCTTGGCCATCTGTTTATCTTCTTTAGAGAAATGTATATTTAGGTCTTCTGTTCATTTGTTGACTGGGTTGTTTGTTTTGATGCTATTAATGCATCAAACATTAATGCATTAATGTTTGTTTTAATGCTATTTGATGCTATTATTAGTGTCATGAGCTATTTATAGATTTTGGAGATTAACCTCTTTTCCTGCCACATCTTTTGCAAATATTTTCTCTCAATTTGTGGGTTGTCTTTTCAGTTTGCTTATTGTTTCCTTTGCTGTGTGAAAGCTTTTGAGTTTAAGTAGGTCCCATTTGTTTATTTTTATTTTTGTTATTCTTGGAGGCATATCAAAATAAGATATTGCTGTGATTTATGGCAGAGAGTGCTCTGCCTATGTTTTACTCTAGGAGTTTTATAGTGTCCAGTTTTACATTTAGGACTTTAATCCATTTTGACCTTATTTTTGTTTATGATATTAAAGAATGGTCTAATTTCATTTTTTTACATGTAGCTGCCCAGTTTCCCCAGTACCATTTGTTGAAGAGATTGTCAACATTATGCAATCTTGTCTGCTTTGTCATAGATTAATTGACCATAGGTGCATGGATTTATTTCTGGGTTTTCTACCCTGTTCTATTCATCTATATTTCTATTTTTTTGCCAATACCATACTGATTTGATGATTGTAGCTTTGTAGTACAGTTTGAAGTCAGAGAGCCTGATTGCTCACCTCTGTTTTTCTTTCTCTGGATTGCTTTGCTATCCATACAAGTGATGCTATCCATACAAAAGATGCTATCCATCTTTGGTGTCTCCATACAAGTTTTAGGGTTTTCTGTTCTGTGAAAAATGCCATTGGTAATTTGATAGGAATTGTGTTGAATCTGTAGATTGCCTTGGGGAGTATACTCATTTTGACAATATTGATATTTTCTATTCATGAACATGGTATGTCTTTCCAAATATTTGCCTCTTCTTTGATTTCTTTCATCAACATCTTATAGTTTTCTGAGTACAGATCTTTTGTCACATCATTCATAGGTGTTTAATTCTTTTTGTGCAATGCTAAGTGGAATTATTTCTTGAATCTGTCTGATCTTTCACTGTTAGTGTATAAAAGATGCAACAGATTTCTGTGTATTAATTTTATAACCTGCAACTTTACCAAATTTATTGATGAATTCTAGTAGTTTTCTGGTAGCATCTTTAGGATCTTCTATGTATAGTATCATGCCATCTGCAAACAGTGACAGTTAAACTTTTTTTTCATATTTGTATTCCCTTTACTTTTTAACTCTCTGATTGCTGTAGCTAGGACTTCCAAAACTATGTTGAATAAAAATGGTGTCTTGTTTCTGATCTTAGAGGAAATACTTTCAGCTTTTCACCATTGAGTATGATGTTAGCTATAGGTCTGTCATATATGACCTTTATTATTTTGAGGTATTTTCCTCTATGCCCACTTTTTGGAGAGTTTTTTTTTTCTATCATAAATGGACACTGAATTTTGTCAAAAGTTCTTTGTGTCTCTATTGAGTTGATCATGTGGTTTTTATTCTTCAGTTTGTTGATGTGGTGTATCACATTGATACACCAGATATTAAAAAATTCTTACATCCTTTGGGTGAGTCCTGCTTGATCATGGTGTGTGAACTTTTGGATGTATTGTTAGATATGGATTGCTAGTATTTTTTTGAGGATATTTGCATCTATGTTCATCAGTGATATTGGCCTATAATTTTCTTTTTTTTGTGGTATCTTTGTTTGGTTTTGGTATCAGAGTAATGGGGATCTCATAGAGTGGGTTTGGAAATTTCCTTCCTCTGTGAGTTTTTGGAACAGTTTCAGAAGTATAGTTGTTGACTCTCCTCTGAATACTTGATAGATTTCACCTGTGATGTCATCAGGTCCTGTATTTTTATTTGTTGGGATTTTCAAAATCAGTTTCAATTTCAGTGCTTGTGATTGTTCTGTTCATATTTTCTATTTCTTTCTGGTTCAGTCTTAGGAGATTTTACCTTTCTAAAAATTTGTCTGTTTCTTCCAGGTTGTCCGTTTTATTGGCATACAGTTACTCATGGCAGTCTCTTATGATTCTTTGTATTTCTGTAGTGTCAGTTCTTTTTCATTTCTAATTCTATTGATTTGAGTCCTCTTTCTTTTTTTCTTGATGAGTGTGACAAAAGTTTTATCAATTTTGTTTATCTTTTCAAATAACCAGATTTTAGTTTCATTGACCTTTGTGATTGTTTTCCTTGTCTCTATTTCATTTATTTCTGCTCAAGTCTTCATGACTTCTGTCCTACTAACTGTAGGTTTTGATTGTTCTTCTTTCTCTAGTTGTTTTAGGTTAGGTTGTTTATTTGAGATTTTTCTTGTTTCTTGAGGTAAGATTGTATTACTGTAAACTTCCCTCTTAGAAATGCTTTGGCTACATCCTATAGGTTTGGGACTGTTGTGCTTTCATTTTCATTTGTCTGCAGGTGTTTTTTGAATTTTCTCTTTGATTTCTTCACTGAGGCATTAGTTGTTTTGTACATTATTGTTTATCTGCCATGTTTGTATTTTTTAAGTAGTTTTTTCTTGTAGTTTATTTCTACTCTCATAGTATTGTGATCAGAAAAGATGCTTGAAATAATTTTGATTTTCTTAAATTTACCAAAGCTCACCTTGTGACCCAGCATGTGGTCAATCCTGGAGAATGTTCTGTGTGCCCTTGAGAAGATGCGCAGTCTGCCGTTTTGGGATGGAATGTTCTATAATTATCAATTAAATCCAATTGGTCTAAGGTATCATTTAAAGCCTATATTTCCTTATTAATTTTTTGTCTGAATGATCTGTCCATTGATGTAAGTGAGGTGTCAAAGTCCCCCAGTATTGTTGTGTTACTGTTGATTTCTCCCTTGATAGTTGTCTGTATTTGCCTTACATAGTGAGGTGCTTCTATGTTGCGTGCATATATATTTATAATGATTACATCTTCTTGAATTGAATACTGCATCATTATGTGGTGCTCTTCTCTCTTATAAGAGTCTTTGGCTTAAAGTCTATTTTGTCTTATATGGGTATTGCTACTCCAGCTTTCTTCTGATTTTCATTTGCATGGAATATCTTCTCACATCACCTTACTTTCAGTCTGTCAGTATACCTGGATCTGAGGTGGGTCTCTTGTAGACAGCATTATAAGGGTTTTGTTTTTGTATTTGCCCAGTCAGTCTAATGTCTTTTGGTTGGCACATTTAATCTGTTTACATTTAAGATAATTATCAAAATGTATGATCCTATTGGGGTTCCCTGGTGGCTTAGATGGTAAGGAATCTGCTTGCAATGTGGGAGACCTGGGTTCGATCTCAGAATTGGTTGGGAAGATCCCCTGGAGAAGGGAGTGGCTACCCATTCCAGTATTCTTGCCTGGAGAATCCCATGGACAGAGGATTCTGGTGGACTACACTCCATGGGGTTACAAAGAGTTGTATACAACTGAGAGACTAATGTTATGATCCTATAGCCATTTTATTAATTATTTTGGTTTTATTTTTGTAGATCTTTTCCTTTTCTTGTGTTTCCTGCCTAGAGAAGTTCCTTTAGCATTTGTCGTAAGGCTGGTTTGGTAATGGTGAATGCTCTTAACTTTTCTTATCTGTAAAGCTTTTGATTTCTCCATTGACTCTGAACACTAGTCTTGTTGGATAGAGTATTCTGGTTGTACCTCTTCCCTTTCATCACTTGAAATATATTGTGCCATTTCTTTCTAGATTGTAAAGCTTCTGTTGAGAAATCAGCTGATAAGTTTATGGGAGTTCCCTGTATTTTATTTTTTGCTGTTTCCTTTTTGCTTTTAATATTTTATCTTTGTCTTTAATTTTTGTCAGTTTGATTACCATATGTCTTGATGTGTTTCCTTCTTGGGTTTATCCTGCCTGGGACTCTCTGTGCTTCCTGGGCTTGGTTGATGATTTGCTTTCCTATATCAGGGAAGTTTTCAGCTGTTATCTCTTCAAATATTTTCTCAGGTCCTTTCTCTCGTCTTCTTCTGGGACTCCTATAATGTGAATGTTGGTGCGTTTAATGTTGTCCCAAAGATCTCAGGCTGTCTTCATTTCTTTTCATTCTTTTTCCTATATTCTGTTTTTTGGCAGTGATTTCCACCATTCTGTCTTCCAGGGTGCTTATCTGTTCTTTCGCCTCAGTTATTCTGGTACTGACTTCTTCTAGTGTATTGTTCATCTCTGTTTGTTCTTTAGTTCTTCTAGGTCTTTGATAAACATTTCTTTCATCCCTCCATTCTTTCTCTGAGTTTCTGGATCATTTTCACTATCATTCTGAATTCTTTTTTCTGGAAAGTTGCCTATCCTCACTTCATTTAGCTGTTTTTCTGGGCTTTTATCTTGTTCCTTTATCTGGGAGATAATCCTCTCCCTTTTCATTTTGATTAACTTTCTGTGATTGTAGTTTTTATTTAGAAGGCTGTAGGATTGCTCTTGTTGCTTCTTCTGTCTGCCCTCTGGTGGACGAAGCTGAGAGGCTTATGCAGGCTTCTTGATTGGAAGGACTAGCTTTGGAAGAAACTGGATCTTGCTCTGGTGGCTTGGCCATGTTCAGTAAAACTTTAGTCCAATTGTCTGCTGATGGATGGGGCTGAGCTCCTTCCCTGTTATTTGTCTGACCTGAGGCCACCCAGCCCTAGTCTACTAGCACTATGGTAAGACTAATGGTGACTTCCAGGAGGGCTTATCCAAAGGGGCACTTCCCAGGACTGCTGCTGCCAGTGCCCCCATCCCTGTGGTGAGCCACTGCCAGCCCACACCTCCACAGAAAACCCTCTAACACTAGCAGGTAGGCCTGGCTCAGTCTTCTGTGGAGTCCCTGCTCCTTTTCCCTGGGTTATGATGCACATGAGATTTTGTTTGTGCCCTCCAAGTGTGGAGTCTCTGTTTCCCCCTGTGAAGTCCTGCAATCAATCCCACTGGCTTTCAGAGTCAGATTCCCTGGGAATTCCTAGTCCTTTTGCCAGATCCCCAGGCCGGGAAGCCTGTGGTAGGTCTCAGAACCTTCACAACAGGAAGAACTTCTTTGGTATTACTCTTCTCCAGTTTGTGAGTTGCCCATCTGGTGGGTATGTGATTTGATGTTATCATGGTCATGCCCCTCCTACCATCTCACTGTGGCTTCTCTCTTGTCTTTGGGGTATTTTTTTTTTTTCTTGGTGAGTTCCAGTGTCCTCCTGTTGATGGTTGTTCAACAGTTAGTGGTGATTTTGGTACTATCACAGGAGGAGATTATCTTGCCTTTCTGCTCAAGATTGGCCATCTTGAGCCCATCTTAGAAGATTTATTTTAAGTGGGAGCTTTTGTCACTGTTTTATTTTTTCTCTTCCTCAATGTCCAGATCTTTTTCATTGTTGTTGTTGATTTTTGCCTTTATCTCTGGACTTCCAGGCCTTACAATTGAGCTTTGACGATAACCTTAATTCCTTACCAGGAAGGTTTGTCTCTTTGCTCCCATTTCCCTTGATTCACAGCTTCTTATGAATCTATGGTCCTCTGTGTTAGGTCAGTACCTTTTTATTTTCTGACTTTTCCATATCAAGAAAACCCGAAGTCCTACGACTACCTGCAGATAACCTGGCTCCATACCTAGTTTCAAATGGAGCATCTTTAGTTCTTATTCTTCCTATTATTCTGCCTTACTTCTGGCAGCTCCTGGCTGCTATGCTCCTGACTCTAGAAACCAGCAGACCCACAGCCTCGATCCTGACTTCTGATATTTAAAGATATTTTGAGTCATACCTATATATCATATATATCTTATGATCTCATCTTTTTCTGCTTTCTTCTATTATTTAGAAGAGGTGGGAAGCCAAATTATGAAGTTGTGGAACTATATTGCCTGAAAGTCTTATTTTTTTTTTTTTTTTTTTAATGTATAATTCTGTGAACCATGGACCTTGCTTATTGTAATGGCCCTTCTCTATAACTTTTAGCCATGTGGACCTTCACACTCATGTCCTTGACTCTGGAAGGCAGGAATGTGCAGCCCTTCACTTACTATTCTGAGTACTGGAGGGCCTCACTATTGGAAGATCAAAGTGTGATTCCTGGAAAATCAAAGATTTACTGTTGGGAGAGCAGCCACATTTGGAGTTCAGAATGTGGTGAAAATCAGTTCTCTTCTCTTCCAGGTTATTCTAGTCCATACTGAGTGTCCTCAGATGGGCCTAAGAAATCTTTCTTCCTTGGCCATTCCGTCTCTTCTTCTCTCCCTCATGATCCTCTCTGCATATCCTAAGATTCCCTCTTCCTCCTCCAGTTTTCTGTTTGTTCCTCTTAGTGGAGCTGGGTGCTGGTGGAGGTGGTGATATTCTATGTATTTCAGGTCTTGCAGAAGAAGGGAAAGTCATAAAGAAAATTGATCTCAAATATTCAGAGAGCATAACTCTGGTATGTTATTTTGTTATGTGTCTTACCTCTTTTCTTTGCATTTTAAAGATGCTTTTCTATTAGGTTTTGTGGCCAGGTTCCCTGAGAGATTATTTTGCTTCCAGTACCAGAAAGAGTGTGAGAAGAGAAGGTAAATAACCCCTCCCCTGATTTTATAGAATTAAGTTGGACCCCATGAAATGTGACAGTATATAAACCTCTGGGAGCACTTCTGTTGTGCATCCTAAGTTTTTAGACTTAACAAACTGAATCTAGGGTTTATCTTGAAACTTCTAACCCACTCTATGAAACTGGATCCAAACAAGCAACAGAGACAAGTAGGTAGAATCCAATTAAAAGCATATCTTAAGCATAAAAAGATTATGATGGCAGTAGAGTCATCTTCTCATTTTAAGGAAGAAGACCTCTAGCTTATGGGAGTCCATTTCATTTCTCCAATTATTTCAGAACCTAATAGTATGGTAAATACCTGAGGTTACTTTACTGTATTTGAAAAATATTTCAATGTCAGATTTTTTAGTTCTTTCAAATAAAATCTTCTTGGTGCCTCCAGAGTCTAGAAACACTTCTTTTCCATTTTTTAACCCAGTTCAGATGTTCTGTCTCTCAGAAGGGCCAGTTTCCTCAAAACTGTACAGTCTCTGGAATCAGGCAGCCTTAGTTCGGAATCCTCTCCCGACATTCTGATTTTATTTACTTTGTTCTGAAGAAGAGGCTCTTTTTAGACAAGGTATAGAAGGGCAATGGCATTGAAACAAAGGGCCATCTGCTCGCCTTCACTCCCATTCTGTCCAGAGGGAGAAATTTTGTTAGAGGAATTAGTTTGCTGCTCCAAAATGTTTGGAGTGTTATACTGTCAGGTACCAAGTTCTGGGGGATGTGCAGCAGATAAATGGTCTTTCTGACCCATGATGTTGGTAGTTGATCATCTGCTAGAATGAACCTAGAAGGCAGGCATATGAGTGTGGGAGAGACCTGCCTCTGACCAGGAATTCACAAATCTGAAGGCCTCAGTGACCTGCCAGATCCTGTCCTAGTTTGAGTGGCTCCTAAAATAGACCATACTGTAATGACAGCTGCATGTTTTATAGTCCCATTTATCTAGGTATGAAAATATTAATTGAACTGTCAAATTGCTGGAGACTGAGCTGCTCGGTCCAAATACTTGGAATTACAGAGAAAGAAATTCCCAGGGGGTCAAGGCAGTTGGGCTTGATGTGGAATGCAGAACTCACAGGGGTAGTGCCTCCTGCCCACCTTTATCTGGTCAGAGAATCCAGGGAGCTGCCTGGCTTATTCATGGCATGCTTGAATGATTACTTTAAGAAGCCTGGATCTAGCAGAGGTGTCTCAGGCAAACAAGTTGTGTGCACAGCTGGTTCTGTTACCTTAAAATGCCAGTTAGCCTTGAATTAAGGCTTTGATGAAGTATTTCAGTGTTGATCTTGGGAAACTCTGCACACTAATTCAAGAGGTGTGTTAGAGTTCAGGGCACAGGTTGGGGGACGTGCTATGAGGGGAAAGGGAAACGAGGCATTATTTTCCATGTTATCTGCCTCTGGATGTGGAAAGGTGTCAGCCCTTACTGCCTTCTGAAATTTGGGGTGGGAATTAAAACACAGGTTACCATTGATTCCAAAATGCTTAGTTCATTTCATCATGATACGGCATTTAGTCTTTTCTCTGGGGCATATGGCAGTGGCAACTCTATGAGATGCAAGAGGGGAATTAACTCTTGGGCTTGTAAATAGCAACCTGGAATTCTAACTGCCCAGAATTCCCTGAAGAATAAATTCATTGAATCAGTCCAGTTTTTGAAGTAGTCCTGAAACCACTTGAAATTTTTATGTTTGAAAATTGTGCCTGAGTTTGCTATTTTAAAAAGTGCTGTGGTGTGGAATCCATGTGCCTTAAGGAACCAGTTCTGGAAACCTGTCATCCAAGGGGGTGAGTTCCAGCTTCTGCCTGGTTGGTCTGAGAGAAGCACCATCGTATGGAAATTGTATTCATGCCTAGCTGTCTGCTTCCAGCCAGAAAGCTGCTGGGAGAGTGAATATATCACTTCCCTATTTTCCACACATTGCCTTTACCAGTTACCTCCCAATGGGGACTTATATTTTCTACAGTATTGACTGTGCTCACTATTGTTTCCCTTCTGACTGAGAGATGATACATGTAAAATTATTGTGTAAACTGTGTGCATCTCTTCAATTAAGCTATCCTTTTTCTTACTTTCCTATCTTTGTTTACTCCATTCTCTCCATTTGGAGCCCCCTCCACTTCTCAGTGTTTTTCCAGAATCTTCCCAGTTTTCTGAGGTTAACACATAGCTACCTGGATGTTCAGTAAATATCTAAGTAATAAAAAGATCATCTCGAGATCCAGGCTTTTCATGAAGCATGTTCAGGTCACCTCCCAGTGATGTACGTGTCAGGTAGCTTCTCTGGGTGAGGATGGACTTGGTCACCATCAGTATGGGCCATTATTATCTGGGGGCAGCTGTTATGCTGTTGCATGTCCCCTGGAGCCCTCCATGTGCCTGAGTTATACTGCATTCAGGGCAGAAGTGGAAAGCATGGTTGTGTACTCTTCTCTGCTCCTCTGTGTTGTCAGGTCCCTACAGTAGCTCTGCTTTGTTCCAGTTTTTCATTGAGATCTCAGATTAAGCACAACTGTACATTCTTTGGCCACCTCATGCGAAGAGTTGACTCATTGGAAAAGACCCTGATGCTAGGAAGGATTGGGGGCAGGAGGAGAAGGGGAAGACAGAGGATGAGATGGCTGGATGGCATCACCGACTCGACGGACATGGGTTTGGGTGGACTCCGGAGTTGGTGATGGACAGGGAGGCCTGGTGTGGTGAAGTCCACTGGGTCGCAAAGAGTCAGACACGACTGAGCGACTCAACTGAACTGAGCTGTACATTCTTATTATTTATTTGGCCTTGCCATGTGGCATGTGGGATCTTAGTTCCTGGACCAGAGATCAAACCCATGCCCCCTGTGGGGGAAGGTCAGAGTCATAACCACTGCACCACCAGAGAGGTCCCCTACAATTGTACGTTCTTGACTAACATCTCCGAACCACCTCATAATTCAGACAATTCTGTGTTAGAGACATCTTGCGATATTCCACCATCCATTTATTCATCCCCCAAACCGTTTACTGAACCTTCTAAGTGTCAACCATTGGGCCAGATGCTTAGGATACAATAGTGATAAGTAGGTAGAGCTCTTGCTCTTAGGAACTTAGCATTGTGAGACTGAGTGAACTTTGTGTGTCTGCTTCTTTCATCTTTAAATATTTTCCCTATAGACTCCGCAGACTCTCAACAAGTGGTCTCTTGGCAAGTCTGTTCCAGTCTTTAGCCAGGTGAGGCCAGGTAGATGGAATAAGGCTGCATTTCACAGAGGTCCTGGATAGAGGAGGTGATGGGCAACGTGAAGGAAGAGGGAATCTCCTGGCCTGTTATCCATTCCATCCGAAGATCACGTGCATGGGGCCTATGTTTCCACACTAACTTCTGCCTTGCTCAGTGTCAGGACTCCCACCCTTGGTTTTGGGAGATTTATAAAACTGATGGGCTATTGAATAGGCCTTGTCCACAGAGGAAAGTTTGGATGGGTAGGTAGGATTCTTGGGTGGTGTGCTGCTATCGTAGGAGGTGGAAACAAGAACATCTGAGATGATGCTCCGTACCCGTAATGAAGGAGGTCACGGGAGAGGTGCTTGAGAGTCTGTGGCTCTGAGCTGGGCACCCATGTGAATTCTAGGTGCTGGTGACTGGCCTCAGTTGGGCAAGAGCCTGGGCCAGCTCTCTTCTTGTGGTCCTTCTAGATTGGGCCTCCCTTATGTAGATTTATGGAGCTCTGTCTAGCTCAAGCTTCCTCTTCCTGGCTGGGCAGTTCTCCTCTGGTCTCTGTTTATACTCTCTGACCCTTCATAAATTTTTCCTCCAAGCCATTAATTTGAGTAGTTTCTCAAAGAGAGTACTATTGGTATTGTGATAATGAAATAATACCTCACCCAATATTTTCAATTCACCTCTACTTCCCACTTCCATCATGCTTTAGAGGGAGGTACCTCATCTCCCATAGATCAAAATTACCAGTTTATGGGCCAAAGTCTAAGTTTGCTTTCTCCATATTTTAGCTTTGGATTTTCAAAAATCCTTTTTTCCCCCCTCTCAGGAAGATTGATTCCTACCACACAAACATGTTTGGCTTTCCACATTCTTGTTTCTGTTATGGGTTTTAACCATCTATGTAGATGTTTAACCATCTACGTAGAAGTTCAGGAAACTAACATTAAAAAGTTCTGTTTGCATCTCTGCTCTAATTCTGCCTGGGGCAATGAATATGTCCTGACAACTCCAAGGAAAATCCTTCTTTAAAAATTTTCAAATTTCATCCCAGTGCCCATGTCTGAGGCTCAGCAGAAAAAATAGAGCTTAGGCCCTAACAGAGCTCCTCCTCACATCACATTCTAATTTGCTGCCCCCTCCCTCCACCCTTTTAATCAATTTAGGGAGAAATAGGGTGTCCAAAGCTAAAATAGAAAGGCCATTTGCTAAGAGAGAGTGTCAACTGATTTAGGAAAGAGATAACAAAATGCATCTCTAGTTTGAGACTAACGGACGGACGGCAGCAGAAGGCAAGGACAACTCTGGAGCAAATTCACAGTAGTCGAGGTCCCAGGCCCTCTAGTCAAGTTAAGAAAATTATTCAGAAAAAGAAGAGCATACATCAGAAAGAATGTGTGAAGTGGATAGGTAAATCATGAAGGAAGATATGTAAATGGCCAAGAATGCTTTTCTTACTTTAACTAGACACTGAACAGCAATCAGAATGGCAAAGAGTAAAAAGTCTGTTAATACTAAGAGTTGTCAAAGGTAAGGTGGAAGGGGTAAGCATTTGTCTGCTTTGCCATTAGAATAGTAAACTTTGTTATCCAGAGCATTCTGGAGTATAATTTGGCAGTAAGTTATGAAATCTTTAGAAAAAGTATACTGTTTGATAAAGCAATTTTAAGGGATGTTTATCACACTGTTATTTTTAATGGAGAAAAATTGGAGAATACTGGGTTGTAATGTAAAGCAATCAAGGATTAAGTAAACTGTGGTATACATTCACCATGATAATCTTTACAGATCAGGAAATATGACCACCATATATTCTTTAAGTAGGAAAAAATAAGCTGGACTATAAAGCACTATGGATAGAGTCACACCATTTTAGTAAAAAATTTTAAACTGCATATGTATATTGATGTATAGAAAAAAATCTAAAAGGATATATATTAAAATGTTATCTCTGTGGGATTACCAGTGATTTTTAGACTCTTTCTTTTATATATATATCTATATATATATATCTGTATTTTTCTGAATGTTTAATAAAAAGAATAATCAAAATAAAACAAAGCTTTTCTTCTTCAGAGTAAAATTTAGCTTACTTGTTTTTTCCCTCTGATCAATAAGCTGGAAAACGACTAGAGGAGATGAGGCAGAGAAACATGCAAGGGTCCTGAGACGGTGCTGGAAACCTGAGATGATGGTTTCAGAAGAAAATCTTCTTTCTGATATGAAGAAAAAAAAGGAAGAGTCAATAAACAGTTAATAGAGTTTGAGTTTCTTTTAATTTTTGTTCTGCTTGTTGTATAGCCCTATTTTAAGAAAGTATTTGTCATAGCATACTGATGTTTTCTTCTTTTTTAACAATATTTGAATTTTCATTAAAATGTCAAATTAAATCTGTGAAATTTCTGATATGCTCAGTATTTCATAACTTTTTCTAATAATTTTCCAATGTAGTTTGTATTCACAAAGTTTCTGCTTAGCTAGAAGTTTGAAACTGATTAGGTTCAGTAAGCCAAGATTCATCTTCCAGATCCACAAGGGCAAATTTTTTCCAGTGCACCAAAACATTTGTTTGAAATATGACAAGAACTTATAAAGATTGCTTAAACTTACACTTTGCTACTCTGTTTTTTCCTTCCAATTCACATGGAAGAAAAATAGACATCTAGGAGAAAAACTGAATCTCTAGTGAATCTGAAGGTCTGCAGTTTTAATCTCTTCTTTCATTTGGCCATGGTCCTTATTTATCTTCCAAGAGGGGAAAATAGTAAACAAATACTATCATGCTAGGTATAATGTTAAAAAAATTATGTGAGAATGGTTAGGGTGTTCAAAAAAAGGAATAGTTTTTTTCCTAGTCATGATGACCAGGAAAGGCCATCTTGCTGGTTTTTTTTTTTTAATGTGATAATATTGCTAACTGTAGTATCATTTAAAACTGCATACGTGGAACTGCAAAATATGTATTATAACTTTTCACTTCCAAGGTATCTTATTATATTTAGGCTCTTACAGTGTTTATATATGTACGCTTAGTTGCTTAGTTGTGTCTGACTTTTTGAGACTACATGGACTGCAGCCCTCAGGCCCCCTTGTCCTTTGAAATTCTCTAGGCAAGAATACTGGAGTGGGTTGCCATGCCATCCTCCAGGGGATCTTCCCAACCCAGGGATCGAACCCAAGTCTCCCACATTGCAGGGGGATTCTTTACCGTCTGAGCCACCAGGCAAGTGTTTAAGCATATACAAATTAGTTGCCAATTCAGCTGGCTGAGGTACTCATCTACCAATAACCAGTTAATTAAACTTATCTAGTTTTACTGACTCACAATTGCCTGGCAGATGATCAGTCCACATTAAATATATGTTGATTCAGTCTTTCCTGTTCAGTTCTTTATATAATTTGTTATTTTTCAAATGGTAGTTGATATTATAGAAATTACAGGTATACAGTGTAGTGATTCACAATTTTTAAAGGTTATGCTCCATTAGAGTTATTATAAAATATTTGCTGATGTTTTATTTTCCTGAGGAGAGAAGGATGTATTTGATGTCCTCAGGAAGCTAGTGGAGAATGCTTGTTTGTCTCTGTAAGGCTGTTTACACTTTTTATGTTTTCTAACAGCATCAAAATGGAAGCTGACTCCAAAGGTAACAAAATTGCCTTGTGTTCATTAATTCAGAGGAGGCCGGACAAGACCGAGGGGAGCAGACGCTGAGGATAAAATAGAGGAGACTGAGCCCCAGGATGGTTGACCTAGTGTGGTTTAGAAATCCAGTTTGATATTATCCATGGTTTAAATAGGGGCTTCCCTGGTGGCTCAGATGGTAAAGAATCTGCCTGCAATGCACGAGACCTGGGTTTGATCCCTAGGTTGGGAAGATCCCTTGGAGGAGGGCACGGCACCCCACTCCAGTGTTCTTGCCTGGAGAATTCCATGGACAGAGGAGCCTGGCGGGCTACAGTCCATGGGGTTGCAAAGAGCTGGACATGACTAGGCAAGTAAAACACACACACAACGTTTAAACAACAGAAACAAGCACAGAAAGCATGGCCGTAGCTTGGTAGGTCCATGGTCAGGTTTGAGATTGAATCCTCCTTTTCTCCATCTGCAGAAGGACCAACCCTCACAGACCCAATATGTTGCTTATGTGGAATGATTTGGGATTATAGGGGGATTATTAGAGTTATTGGAAGTCTTAGATTTGAACTGTATATACTATTGACCAGTATTTTATTATTTGTATGTCAAGAAGACTCCAAGGCTTGCATTGTTTACACCCTTCAGTGGATACATAACTATGCAATCCATGTGAAAGTCGCTTGTTTGTGTCTGACTCTTTGTGACCCCACAGACTATAGATTGCCAGGAGCCTCTGTCCATGGAATTCTCCAAGCAAGAATACTTGGATGAGTTGCCATTTCCTTCTCCAGGGGATCTTCCTAACCCAGGGATTGAACCCAGGTCTTCTGCATTGCAGGCAGATTCTTTACCATCTGAACGACCAGGGAAGCCCATGGATAGATCACTATACCACTAGCTTTTGTGAATGTATTTCTCAAAAGTGCAAGAAAATGTTTTATTTGCCTTAATCAGCAAGCAGTTTAAACATTCTTCCTGCAATTTCATTCAAGTGTTTAAATTTATTTCTGTTTAAACCTCCATGGATACCAAAGGGTAAACTCAATCTCAGTACACAGTTAGTGACTTTATGTATACAATGCTCATTACATGTATGTATTATAGCCTCTGAGCTCCACAGCCCAATTTTTCCCTTCCCTTGACCCTGCCAGCCCTTATTTCACTCTTTGTGTACTGACCTCCACCCCTGCCAGCCTTTTTGTCTGGGCAGGCCCACATGTGCGTACCTGATACATCATGAATTCCAGATGAGTAGGATCCAAATTTGTGAGGTTGTTCTATATGCTTATTAATTCCACTGCCCCACACAGGTGGAAACGTGGTTTCGAGAGATGTTAGACACTGAATTTTCCCTATGCATTGCAAGGATGGAAAACACACGTGCTAAATAACTCAGCTGACCAACTATAAAAGCTCATAGTACACAATAACTCTTAAATTTTTATAATGGCCTGGCTTACCTTCGGTGGTCTTGTTACTAGGCTCCAGTTATTGTACTCTGGGACTCTGTCTAATGGTGGAAGCATGAGGTAACATTGCTTTATGGTTTCTTAAATGGATTAGTACCTGGGAGGTGCCCTTGCCCTTTTCATCAATTAAACAGCCTTTCCTTGTCTCTTAGCTTATATTAAGTGCATTTAAGAGGACAAAAGAGCTTCTAGAGGGACTAAAAGTGTACTGGACTGAGATTAAAAGTGTCCCTAGTAAATGCCAAATCCTGCATCCAAGCTTATAGGTGGTGGTCTGCATCATCATCTTCGAAGGAACGCCAGCTGCTGTAGATGAGATTAGTGTGTGTACATGGAAAAGAAAATGGAAAAACTGGGTCAGCATGATGACAGATAGTAGGCCAAAGACGGCTTTCTTTTGAAAAAAAAAAAAAAGATAATTGAAGTAAAGTGCTTTTAAAAGTTCCAATTATTCATTCGTTTGAAGCCGCCTTTTCTTTCTAGGTTCATGGCTAAGATTATTGGTTCTGGTGTCAGACTTTCTGTCTTTAGCTCAGGTTGAATATGGGGTGAGTTGTTGACTTTCCTAAGCCCTGGTTTCCTTATCTGGCTAATGGGAGAGCAATAGCATCTGTTCCATGATGTTGTTTTGTATATTAAATGAAGCTATCCTCATAAAGCATTTAAATAGCAGAATGCCTGGACTCAATGAACGCTGTTAAATTTATGGGTACTTTCCCATCTATAGACGATGTTATTGCTGCTCTAGACTTGAGGGACGTGATATATTTTGAAAGTTTTTCCCACACATCACAAGTCATAGCTCATCTGATTCTTACCACTGTTCTTTGAGGTAGGCAGGGCAGGGGTTATTATCACCTGTGTTAGGATAGTGTGACTGTAGAAACAAGTAGGTTCACCAAAACCTTAGTGGCTTAACCTGATTAATATTTTTATTCCTTGCTCATGAAAGAGTCCAAGGAAGACATTTTGGTTAAAGGGCAGCTTTAAAAAAATTTTTTTTAAATTGAATTACAGCTGCTTTACAATGTTTCAGGTGTACAGCAAAGTGATTCAGTTTTATATATACATATATATTCTTTTTTGGGATCCTATCCATTATAGGGTGTTACAAGATATTGTGTATATTAACAGTTCATGTGCTGTACAGTAGGTCCTTGCTTGTCTGTTACGTGTGTGCATGTATGCACACGTGCACAGGTGTGCTCAGTTATGTCCAACTCTTTGCAACCCTGTGGACTGCAGCCTGCCAGGCTCCTCTGTCCATGGAATTTTCCAGGCAAGAATACTGAAGCAGGTTGCCATTCCTTTCGAATCTGCGTTCTTGAATCTCCTGCATTGGCTGGCGGGTTCTTTACCAGCTGAGCCACCAGGGAAGCCCCATTTTATATAGTAGTGTATATATGTTAATCTCAAACTCCAAATTTATCCCTCCCTCTGGTTCCCCTTTGGTAACCATCACTTTGTTTTCTATGTCTCTGAGTCTGTTTCTGTTTTGTAAGTAAGTTCATTTGTATCATTTTTTTTTTAAGATTCCACATATAAGTGGTATCACTTGATGTCTTTCTCCATCTGATTTACTTCCCTTAGCATGATAATCTCTAATTGTATCCCTGTTGCTGCAAATGGAATTATTTCATTCTTTATTAAGACTGAGTAATATTGCATTGTATGTATACACCACATCTTTATCCATTCATCTGTCAATGGACATTTAGGCTGCTTCCATGTCTTGGCTGTTGTAAATAGTGCTGTTATGAACATTGGGGTGCATGCTTCTTTCAGTTAGAGTTTTCTCCTGATAGAGGGCAGCTTTCTTTCATGAGTGATTCTAGGATCTATTTTGTGGCTTTACTGTCTTCAGTATGCGACTATTTGGGCTTCCATCACTAGCCAGATGCAGTCAATGGGAAGAGAAAAAGGGGCCACGTCAACTTCTTGGCACACACCACTTCTGCTCATGTTCTGTTGGCTAAGAATGACAGTCACGTAGTCATGCTTAATCATGAGGAAAATGGGGGTGTATATACTCTTCTTGTGCCCAGGAAGAAGATGAAACAGATTTATGGTGGATATCTGGCTGTTGTTGTTTAGTCATATTTGGCTTTTTTCCAACTCTGTGGACTGTAGCCCGTCAGACACCTCTATCCATGGGATTTCTCGGGCAAGAACACTGGAGTGGGTGGCCATTTCCTTCTTCAGGGGATCTTCCTGACCCAGGGATCAAAACTGCATCTCCTGCATTTTCAGGGGAATTGTTTACTGCTGAGCCACCAGGGAAGCCCTGACTATCTGGTGGTCTCTGCCATATAGACATTGAGCAGGATGAAACTGAGGTCCACGGAAGTTGAAGTGATTTGCCCAATATGATGTAAATATTTGTAGCCATCATCCAGCACGTAGGGATATGTGAATCCTAGTTCAAATGTGAGTGGTAAAGAGGGCATAGGAGGAAAAGAAGTGAGAGGTGAGGGGAAAAAGGGCTGGCCTTGGCACTGGCATGGAGATGCCCCATCAGACAAATTCCCCGGGGTTTCTCACAGCAGCTTTTTGAATGCCTGGTGGTGGTGGTTTAGTTGCTAAGTCGTGTCTAACTCTTTGCAATCCCATGGACTGTAGCCCACCAGGCTCCTCTGCCCATGGAATTCTCCAGGCAAGAATATTGGTGTGGGTTGCCATTTTATTCTCAGGGGATCTTCCTAATCCGGGGATTGAACACACGTCTGCCACATTGCAGGCAGACTCTTTATCGCCAAGCCACCAAGGAAGCCCTTTGAATGCTGGAGGCGAACTTGACTTCCACTTTGCTTGCCTTTCTTGCTGTTTCTTGTTCCCATTTGTGGATGCCTCATGGGCAAGTCCTGGGTGGGGGAGTTTCATATCTCCACTGACATAAAACAACAGCCCCTCTCCAGCAGCTATTGTTGCAGGCATACTGGCTGTGGGCTCAAGGAGAAAGCCTTGAATCAATTTGTCTCATGGAGGCCAAGGGGTTGGCTGCTCGCCCTTCACAACTTGTTAAAATGAACACTTAGACTCTCGGGGAGGGGGTGTTGCAGCTAAACCTGTGGGGTGATTCTCACCCTGTGATCCTTCGTGCTGATATTTTCAGGTTTGGGGATGTTAGTGTCACAGTGCTGGGAAGGGGGGATGCTGAGCCTTCCATCTTTTTGCTTCTCCACCCGAAGTGCTTTTAAATGTAACACTGCAGATTGGCTGGAATTTTGCCCATATGCCTTTTCTCTCCCAGCTGGACTCAGCCACTCTCCCAAAGTTGTTCCTTTGGGACAAGACTCTCAGAAGAAGTCCGTGGCTCCTCCTTCTCTGCGGGGTGATTAGTACCCAGGTCACATATGCATCAGACACCCTCTGAGGGGCTCCCCCTCCATCCTGGCCAATGGCCGACTGGACCAGCCAACATTTTGTTTTACTTGACATGAAAGCTGGTTGAAGTTAAGCAGGAGACATGTTTTTGTTTCTTTAATAAATAAAAGTAAGGACCGAGTACATGAATAAAAGTAAAAGTCACTCCCTTGAGGTTTTCAGGCTTCCAAAAATAGTCCCAAACGTAGCCAAGGCTAATGCAGGCAGAATTTCCATGGAAAGCTTTGCTGGTGAGGAAGAGGCAGTGCCAGGGGGTGTACAAACAGGCCGCCATCCTCCCCCCACCCCTTCCTGTCTCACTCACTGGGCGTTTAGAAAACAGGTTTTTGAGCTCGCATTCATTTTCTGGTTTGAGATAAAGGCAGCAGAGGCAGCAGCAATATTTATTTATTGTGGAATCCAATTCAGGGGCCGCAGGGAGATGGGTGCAGTGGATTTATGATGGAATTAGTGGGAGGAAATTTGTCCCTGTCAGTCAGTGAGTACAGATTTCTTTTTAAGAAAAGAAAGATGGAGCGAGAAAATTATACAAGGTAAACTGAGGTTAAAAAAATCTGCTTAACCCAGATTTATCTGTGAATAGGAGCAAGCCAGGGATTGCCTATGTACAGAGCAGGATTTGGGGAGGAAGTTTGGATCACAAAGGGTCACATACGCAGTTTTGGGGGTGATGGATATTGTTGATTATGTTGATTGTTGTGACGGGTCAATGACTCTCTCTGTATCTGTAGCTTTAAATATGTACAGTTTATGATATGCTGGTTATAACTCAACGACAGTCTGTTGTTGTTACTGTAGTTTAGTTGTTCACTTGTGTCCAACTCTTTTTGACCCCCAAAACTGTATCCCTCCGGGTTCCTTTGTCCAAGGGATTTCACAGGTAAGAATACTGGAGTAGGTTGCCATTTCCTTCTTCAGGGTCTTCCTGACCCAGGGATTGAACCTATGTCTCCTGCTTGGCAGATGGATTCTTTACCACTGCATCACCTGGGTAGTCCCCAATAATGGAACAAGAAATGGCAACCTACTCTAGCAGTCTTGCCTGGAAAATTCCATGGAAAGGAGCCTGGAGAGCTACCATCCATGGGATCACAAGGAGTAGGACATGACCAAGCAAATATGCACGCATACCTCAATAAAGCTTTTAATAACAACAAAAATGAGTCAAATCTTAAAATAAAAAAATCTGTTTTAAAAGTAGCTTTTTCGTCTTCTGAATAATTGATTACTTATGAAATAGGTGAGCTGATTAACAGAAAGAAACTGTCTTCCAGCAATTTTAGTGTCTCCTCAGTGAGGGTCTGTCCCAGCAGACAGCACGTCTTTGGATAGCTCACTTGTCCACGTGTGTGTGTGTGTGTTAGTTGCTTAGTCATGTCTGACTCTTTGTGACCCCTTGGACTAGTCTGTCAGGCTCCTCTGTCCATGAAATTCTTCAGGCAAGAATACTAGAGTGGATTACCATTTCCTTCTCCAGGTCAACCAGTAGCCATGGCCAATTTTGTCTTCTTGACAAAAATGGTCCAAGAAATTAGTAATTGTCTGCTTAGCAAACTTTACTGAAGTTCAGAGTTTTAGGGAGACTACTAGCAATGTGAGAGAAAAAGAATCACACCAGCCAGGGTGGTTGCACCCTTCCTGCCATTGGGCACCTTAGAAATTGTGGTGGCTTAAAAATTTCAGGAATACTGGCTTGAAAATAAGCACTATTTTTTTTTCCATTGGGGTGGGCAGGAAGTGATCATAATGTTTTTTAGTTATTGAAAATCCAGCTCTGCTTAGGCAAGAGTGCATAGTTGCTTTAAAACATTTAAAAAAATGACTCTGTTCTTCACTAAGTCAAGGTGATTGTCATGTGTCTAATCAATCGCCAGCCCAGGATTGATGCTCGGGACTGGTGCAGCGAGATTTCCCGGGGGGGAGGGAGGAGGGAGGGGGGACCCGGAGGGGAAGCATATGTAAACCCATGGTGATATCATGACAATGTATGGCAAAAACAATAATAAAAAAAAATAAATAAATAAAAACAAGACAAAAAAAAAAAGTTCAAAAAGCAAGATGAGAAAATCCTCTGAGGGGTACCTAAGCTGAATAAAAATTAAATGCTCTTCCCTGCCATTTCAAGACATTACTTGATTTCCCCCCTGCCCTAATTTGGATGGATGTGCATGGGGGCAGTGGCAGTGGTACGTTCGTGTGTGTTCAGAGGACGGAGGGGTTTTATTGTGTACACGTGTGCATGTGTGCTAAGCCCCTCAGTCGTGTCCCACTCTGTGTGACCCCAGGGACCGTAGCCAGCCAGGCTCCTCTGTCCATGGGATTCTCCAGGCAAGAGTACTGGAGTGGGGTGCCATGCCTTCCTCCAGGGGATCTTCCCAACCTGGGGAGTGAACCCACATCTCTTATGTCTCCTGAATTGGCAGGTGGATTCTTTACCACTAGCACCACCTGAGAAGTCCCATGACCTATCAGAAATTTGCCCAAATCCTCTATTTAAAAGACAGAAAAAACAAATCAGAACGGATAGTGGTTTTAAGTATTATTTTAATGTATACTTTTCTGTGGCTCAGACAATAAAGAATCCGCCTGCAAAGCAGAAGACCTGAGTTTGATCCCTGAGTTGAGAAGATGCCCTGGAGGAGGGCATGGTAACCCACTCCAGTATTCCTTCCTGGAGAATCCCATAGACAGAGGAGCCTGGCGGCTACAGTCCATGGGGTTGCAAAGAGTCGGTTGCAAAGAGTTGGACTGAGTGACTGAGCACAGCATACTTTTCTGTGGGTCAGCAATCATGACCATGAAGGGATTTTTAGAAACAAAAGTCATCTCTGCCTATAGTTGGGAGAGGGGATGAGGGATCAGGAGGGGCTGGGATGAGGGGATCATCCTTTCCCACTCATCAGCCAAGTCAGGCTTTTAATGGAGAGATGCTCATTCACAGAAACCAAAACTGGATCCCTGGTCATTCCTCAGAAACTTAGTAGTCCTGCTTGGTGAGGTGACCAAACATTTGATGGTGCAAGAGACACAATATTATCATTGTCATTTATTTCCTTTGAAATAATGGGGGAAATGTAGAAGAGCTCATAACTGAAAACTAATACAAGGTGTATTTTTATTCTCTAGTCTTCAAAGTAGTTTTACAAGAAACTTTTCATCACTTAAAATTTTCAAACAAAATATAATCGTGAGTACTCATTTTTTTTTGTAGCTAAGAGGAAAACTTCTGCATTGCAAAGGAAAGTTCTACTTGGGCCAGAAGTGTGTGTTTACCCATGACGTGCTGAAACTCTGAGATTCTGTGAAAATGTCCATTTTTCATGCTTCTAGTGTGGTTGCCTTTTTGGTTCAATTTTAGCTACATACACACTTAAAAGGGGGATGCAATCCTGTTTTGATGCTCAAACCATCGTATTTGTTTTGCTGGAAGAATACAGTGTCTCTCAAGAAATGTTTCAGTCTCATGAGAGGAACATTTCACTCTAAATGTTCAAGAACTCAAATCCACTAGTGAATTCATGTCTATGTAATGGGAATACCTCTGGGTAAAAGGTATAAAAAATCATTTTATAAAGTAGATTGTTTAACAGCACATCAGACTTTCAAATGCTGTTGTACCTTGGCAGTGCACCTGCTTTATAAAGCAGTGTATCCTTTTATATAATCACATCCCTCTTTTCAAGGTTCTACCATAGAATCGTAAATTGCAGTAAACAAGCGCACCTTTCCCGTATGTTGTGCCTTTTAAACTTCATGGACCTTGGTTTTATCCCTGCCCAGTCTTCATCTTTCTGACCTGTTCCCATAAAGAAATTTCTTTCCTTCCCAGTAACAGTTTCTGCTGTCTTCAGGCCAGTGTACCTGTATCTCTGGTAATTAGGATCATGGACTGTTGCCTGTTTCGTAAGATACTTGGATGTCACTCCTAATTTATAGTCAGAGATTGAGCCCAGATTGGTAAAGGGACTTCTCCTGTCTCAGTGTGAAAATACATATTACCTCCTTTGTTGTCTAAATATTTCCCAAGGCTCTCGTTACCTCTCTCTCCCCACAGCCACTGCCCCCTTCAGCCTCCAACACTTTTCTTTGGACACTATTACAAAGCCTCTCAATTGGCCTTTCCCGATCTTCCCTTGCCCACTTTACACTGGCTTGCCCTATTCGAGGTAGATCAATCAGTCTAAAATATGAATATAGCTACTGCCACTTCTGTGTTAAAGTACCCATTACCTTTAAAATGGATGCCAAGTTTCTTAGCCCAGAGCACCAGCTGCTCTGTGACTTCACCCTACCTCTCTCTAGCCTTACTTCCCAACCTTTCCACTTCTTCATGCTCCCTTAATATTAAACTACTTTCAGTGCCCCCACGCTGCCTCCATGCCACCACACTGTCACTCACCTGTGTGCCAGGTATTCCTGTATCTGTCTGACGTTTTTAGTTGCAAGTAAATGAAACCAACCCTGGTTAATTTAGGCAGAAAAGAGGCTTATGAAAAGGCCATTGCATGGCTCACAGAATTGCCATAGGGACTGAAGAACTAGGTCAGAGGCTACCCACATGAAACCAAAGTTCAAATCACGCTGCTGAGGAGGTCCACAGAGCTTGCACTACAATGGCCCCCATGTAGCAGCCGACTCTGCTACATCCTGATTCTGAAGGTGGAGCCTGCCCATTGGCACAATGGTCATGGAAGCTAGACAGGGCACCTTTTAATGCCAGAAAGGGTTTTTTGGTGATCTTTATTTCTTTGTGTCACTAGCTCTCAATTTGGCATTTTTTGGCACCTGTGTCTGCTTGTCCAAGCCTAAGTCACATGCTTGTCCCTGTAAGCACAAGGGGATAGAAAGTATCAGAAGTGTTCACGATGCTGGGAATCCCACAAAGCTTCACAAGGAGGGAAATCCCCCCAAGAAAGGAAGCTCAGATGCTTCAGAGGCAAAAGACTGACAGTTGTACAATAGGACTCCTTAGCCTTTGTGAACTGCCCAATGTCTGTTTATGGCTTCCTTTCATGTGCCATCTAGCTTTATTCATCTTTATTCATTGTTGCTCATGTTTTAACAGAAGCACATGTGTCTTCGCCTCAAGGAAATCTTCCCTTGCACACAGGTTTTGGTTTGTTTCTCCCTTGGCCTTTTGGGTCTTTATGCATTATCACAGAGGAGCCTGGTGGGCTGCAGTCCATGGGGTCTCTAAGAGTTGGACACGACTGAGCGACTTCACTTTCACTTTTCACTTTCATGCATTGGAGAAGGAACTGGCAACCTGCTCCAGTGTTCTTGCCTGGAGAATCCCAGGGATGAGGGAGCCTGGTGGGCTGCCGTCTCTGGGGTCGCACAGAGTCGGACATGACTGAAGTGACTTAGCAGCAGCAGCAGCAGCAGCAGCATACCTTATCACTTCTGAAAATTTATTATGTTCCTATATAGGTAATTGTGTCCAGCTCTTGTTTTTTAAGGCTTCCCATATGGTTCAGTGGTAAAGAACCCGCCTGCCAATGCAGGAGATACAGGAGATGTGAGTTTGATCCCTGGGTTGAGAAGACCCCCCTGGAGAAGGAAATGGTAACCCACACCAGTGTTCTTGCCTGGAAAATCCCGTGGACATAGGAGCTTGGTGGGCTGCAGTTCATGGGATCACAAAGCGTTGACTGAGCATGCATGCACACACTTGTTTTGCACGCCCTCCTCCTTCCAAGGGTAGGTACTGCGCATTAGGTATCTTTGGTACCCAGTGTGTACTATAGGGTTTGATGAATTCATTCATTCATTTGTTCACTGTTTGTTGAACTGAATGGAACTGAATTGCTGAAGATTACATAAGGAACTGGTGCCAGAGGTGAGAGTAAAACTCGTCTCTTGAGTTCAGTGTTTGTAAAATAACAGAAAGAGGCACACCCCTCCTTTCCTTTCTTCCATCGAGTCCTTGTTGATTCCCTCCACTGTTTAAACTCTGCCAGTCTTCATAGTTCCCAGAGGATTCCTTTCCCAATCATTGCCGGAGCAAATGGTTTAAGGAATCCAGATCTGTTGATTGGTAGATTGTGGCCCTATCCTGGATATGGAGGAGGCAAATGCAGAGAACTTTTAGGAAAATATACGCAGCTACAGTTTGGCTCGGAATGATTATGCCTCAAATTGAATTAGGCTTCCTTGGAGCAGAAGGTCTAAAAGATCAATGCTTTGGCCCGTGGACTTGCTGGCCAAGAAGTGCATGCATTTTTAAGAGAAACATAAACACGGCTCATGTTGGTCTACGGCAGCTTGGGTAGATGGATTTATACTTCATCAGACAGTTGGTCCCTGGGTAGAAATGTGGGCCAAGGGCCAGAAGATCCCTATTCAGTTTCCAGTTAAGTCATCTCTGTTTATTTCTCACAAAATACATATTTAGAAAAAATTGAAATTAAAACGTCATGCTTAAAACACTCTACAGTAAACAGAGGTTTTAAAAGAAGAGCTGCTGCCAGCACCACTTTTTGTTAAAGCTGTATCCAATTTAAAGTTTATTTTATACCCAGGATACAGAACGGGGTGCAGAGTGCTACAGAAGTCACCATCCATCCGATCAGACATTTCAGCAGGACTTTTCCCTGAACAGGATGCTCACAAGCTTGGGGGCTGGCTTTGGGCATTGATGGATGTGGGAGGGTGCACACACGGGGTCCTGGACCTTACATGGAGGCCTCTACAGCCCTTTCCTTTCCACTGCACTCCACAAGTCCTGCTGATTTTGTCTTTTAAGTATCTCCTATCTATTCATTTCCTCCCCTCCCCTGGTCCTGGTCCCATACCTGTTACCTCCTGGCTTATCTCTCTGTGTCCTCTGTTGCCTCTGTCCAGTCAATCTTGACCATTTCATTTGCACCACCTTCTCTGCTTCATATACATCTGTGGTCTCCTATTGCTCTTAGGATAAGGCAAAAATATGTAACATGGCCCAAACCCTTAGATCTGGTCCCACTTGGCTCTCCAGCTTAGTCTGCCATCTACTCCCGAAGCCCATGCTTTCTCTAGGGCAGCTGTACTATGCTCATCTTAGGGGTCACTTCCTTAGGAATCTCTTCGCTACCTTCTTACCCACAGTGAGACCCCCTCCCCCTTGTTTATACTCCTGCTACAGGGCAAGAACATGCTTTTCCTTTTCAGCATGTATCATCATTTGAACTTGCATATTTATTTCTGTTATTTGAATAATCTTTTTGTCTTTCCTACCACTAATGCACACAATTATCTAGCACTTACTGAATGTTAGGCAGTTTCTAAGTCCTTTCAAAGCATTAGCATTTTTAATCCTCATGAAACCTGAGGAAGTGTGTCCTTTTTGAGGGCTTGAGTAACTTGCTCACAGCCACACAGCTAGCTAGCATAGAGACAGGATTTGAACCCAGGCAGTCTTGCTCCAGGATATAAAGACTTAATCAGGACACTGCATTGCTTTCTTAGTAGATTAAGATTTCTCATTCCTATTTCTTTATTGCCTCTTTAACAGCCCTTTTCAGACATGCTTCACTGAAATGAAAATTTAACGCTGTAGATGTACTGTTGTGGTGGGCAGAATGATGTTCTTTCCACCTCCTCCTCACAAGACATCCACATTCTACACCCTGCAAGCCATGAATAAAGCATATTGAGGGGGAATTAGGGTTGTAGATGAGATTAAGTTTATTAATCTGATGACCTTGAGTGAAGTATTTTATTCTGTATTTTCCTGGTGGTCCTGATGTAATCACAAAAGCTGTTCAAGTGAAAGAGGAAGGTAGGATATTCTGTGAAGAAGGTGCCATGTAAGAAAGACCTGAGTGACATTGTTGGCTTTGAAGATGGAAGAGGGCCACGAGCCAAGGAATGCGGGCAGCCTCTTGGAGCTGGAAAAGGCAAGGAGACAGATCCTTGCCCAGAGCCTGAGAAGGAACGCAGCCTTGCCAACATTGCTTTCGGCCCAGTGAAGCCCATTTCAGACTTCTCACTCCTAGGACGAGAAGATTATAAATTTGTGTTCTCTTAAGCTACTAAGTTTATGGTAATCTGTTACAGCAACAATAGAAAACTAACACAACGAATACAACCATGCCCACACTCATGTGTGTGTATGTGTATGCATGTCTATATATACATGCGTACACACAATTGAATATATTGCATGTACTGTATAGATGTCTGTGCTTTATACATAAAATAAGTAAGTTTTTCTTCACCCTCCAGGAACCTTTTCCCCCTGATGGTGATATTCCTTAAGAATGCATATACTGGGCTATAAGAATCATCTCTAATTTTGACCACTACTCAAGCTCCTGTTCCTGGTATAGTGCCTGGCACATAGTAGGCACTCAATTAATATTTGTTGACTGAATGAGACAATGAATAAATGGATGAATGGCTATGAATGACTTGAATTAAATAGCCAGTTATGGAAAATGAAAAGGGTTAACAGATCCATGTTGGAAGTGAGTTAATCAATGTTTTTTAATACTTGCAAGACTAGCACTGTGAATGTTGTTGTATCCACAAATTTATCAAGGTCCAAGGGCACCTATACTCTTGCCTAGGAAATCCCATGGACAGAGGAGGCTGGCAGGCTACAGTCCATGGGGTCACAAAAGAGTCAGACATGACACAGTGACTAAACAATAGCAATAAGAACAAGAGCATATGTTCAGTTCAGTTGCTCAGTCATGTCTAACTCTTTACGAACCCATGGACTGTAGCACGCCAGGCTTCCTTGCTCATCACCAACTCCTGGCACTTGCTCAAACTCAGGTCCATTGAGTCAGTGATGCCATCCAGCTATCTCATCCTCTGTCATCCCTTTCTGCTCCTGCCTTCAGTCTTTCCCAGCATCAGGGTCTTCTCCAAAGAGCTGTTCTCTTCATATCAAGTGGTCAAAGTACTGGAACTTCAGCTTCAGCACCAGTCCTTCCAATGAATATCCAGGGTTGATTTCCTTTAGGATTGAATGGGTTTGATATCCTTGCAGTCCAAAGGACTCTCAAGAGTCTTCTCCAGCACCACAGTTTGGAAGCATCAGTTCTTCAGTGCTCAGCCTTCTTTATGATCCAACTCTCAAATCCATACATGACTACTGGAAAAACCATAGCTTTGACTATACAAACCCTTGTTGGCAAAGTAATGTCTCTACTTTTAAATATGCTGTCTAGGTTTGTCATAGCTTTTCTTTCAAGGGAGAAGTGTCTTTTAATTTCATGCTGAAGTCACCATCTGTAGCGTTTTTGGAACCCAAGAAAATAGTCTCTCACTGTGTCCATTGTTTACACATCTATTTGCCATTAACTGATGGGACCAGATGCCATGATCTTTGTTTTTTGGATGTTAAGTTTTAAGCCAGCTTTTTCACTCTCCTCTATCACTTTCATCAAGAGGCTTTTTAGCTCCTCTTTGCTTTCTACTGTAAGGGTGGTGTCATCTGCATATTTGAGGTTATTGATATTTCTCCTGGCAGTCTTGATTCCAGCTTGTGCTTCATCCAGACCAACATTTCATATGATGTACTCTTCATGTAAGTTAAATAAGCAAAATGACACTATACAGCCTTGACATACTCCTTTCCCAATGGTAACCAGTCCATTGTTACATGTCCAGTTCTAACTGTTGCTTCTTGACCTGCATACAGATTTCTCAGCAGCAGGTAAGGTGTTCTGGTATTCCCATTTTTTAAAGAATTTTTCAGTTTGTTGTGATCCACGCAGTCAAAAGGTTTAGCATAGTCAATGAAGCAGAAGTAGATGATTTTCTTCAATTCTCTTGTTTTTCTTGATCCAACAGGTGTTGGCAATTTGATCTCTGATTCCTCTCCCTTTTCTAAATCCAGCTTGAGCATCTGGCGGTTCTCAGTTCATGAACTATTGAGGCCTAGCTTGGAGAATTTTGAGCATTAGTTTGCTGGTGTGTGAGATAAGTGCAATTGTGTGGTAGTTTGAACTTCCCTTGGCATTGCTTTTCTTTGGGATAGGAAATAAAACTGACTTTCCAGTCCTGTGGCCTCTGCTGAATTTTCCAAATTTGTTGGCATATTGAGTGCAGTACTTTCACAGCATCATCTCTTAGGATTTGAAATAGCTCAACTGGAATTCCATCACCTCCACTAGCTTTGTTTGTAGTGATGCGTCCTAAGGCCCACTTGACTTCTCACTCTAGGATGTCTGGCTCTAGGTGAGTGATCACACCATCGTGGTTATCTGACTCATTAAGATCTTTTTTGTATAGTTTTTCTATGTATTCTTGACACCTCTTCTTAATATCTACTGCTTCTGTTAGGGCCATATTGTTTCTGTCCTTTGTTGTGTGCCCATCTTTGCATGAAATGTTCCCTTGGTATCTTTAATTTTCTTGGAGAGATTGCTAATCTTTCCCATTGTATTGTTTTCCTCTATTTCTTTTCGTTGTTCAATTAGGAAGGCTTTCTTATCTCTCCTTGCTATTCTTTGGAACTCTGCATCCAGATGAATATATCTTTCCTTTTCTCCTTTGTCTTTTGCTTCTTTTCTTTTCTTAGGTATTTGTAAGGCCTTTTCAGAGAACCATTTTGCCTTCTGGGTTTTCTTTTCCTTAGGGATGATTTTGATCACCAATGTTAGGAACCTCCACCTATAGTTCTTCAGGCACTCTATCACATCTAATCCCCTGAATCTGTTTGTCACTTACACTGTATAATTGTAAGGGATTTGAGTTAAGTCTGAATGGTTTAATGGCTTTATCTACTTTCTTTAATTTAAGTCTGAATTTGGCAATAAGGAGTTCATGATCTGAGCCAAGGTCAGCTCCTGGTCTTGTTTTTGCAGACTGTATAGAGCTTCTCCATCTTCAGCTGCAAAGAATATAATCAATCTGATTTTGATATTGACTACTGGTGATGTCCATGTGTCGAGTCGTCTCTTCTGTTGTTGGAAGAAGGTGTTTGCTATTACCAGTGAATTCTCTTGGTAAAACTCTGTTAGCCTTTGCCCTGCTTCAGTTTGTACTCCAAAGCCAAATTTGCCTGTTACTCCAGGTATCTCTTGACTTACTACTTTTGCATCCCAGTCCCCTATGATGAAAAGGGCATCTTTTTTTGGTGTTAGTTCTAGAAGGTCTTGTAGGTCTTCACAGAACCATTCGGCTTCTTTGGCATTAGTGGTTGGGACATAGAGTTGGATTACTGTGATACTGAGGTTTACCTTGGAAATGAACAGAGACCATTCTGTCATTTTTGAGACTGCACCCAAGTACTGCATTTTGGACTCTTATGTTCACTATGAGGGCTACTGCATTTCTTCTAAGGGATTCTTGCCCATAGTAGTAGTTATAATGGTCATCAGAATTAAATTTGCCCATTCTGGTCCATTTTAGTTCACTGATTCCTAAAATGTCTGTGTTTACTCTTACCATGTCCTATTTGACCACTTCCAATTTACCTTGATTCATGGAGTAACATTCCAGGTCCTTAGGCAATATTGTTCTTTACAACACTGAACTTTACTTTCACCACCAGACACATCCACAACTGAGCATTGTTTCCACTTTGACACAGCCTCTTCACTCCTTCTGGAACTATTTCTCCATTCTTCTGCAGTAGCATTTTGAGCACCTACCAACTTGGGGAGTTCATCTTTCATGTAATTTATTTTTGCCTGTTCCTGCTGTTCATAGGGTTCTCAAGGCAAGAATGCTGAAGTGGTATACCATTTCCTTCTCCAGTGTACTATGTTTTGTCAGAACTCACCACCATGACCACCTTGGGTGGCCCTTCATGACATGGCTCCTAGTTTCATTGAGTTAGACAAGGCTGTAGTCCATGCCAGTTTGGTTAGTTTTCTGTGATTGTGGTTTTCATTCTCTCTGCCCTCTGATGGATAAAGATAAGATGCTGTGGAAGCTTCCTGATGGGAGGGACTAGCCAAGGGCTTCCCGGGTGGCGCTAGTGGTAAAGAGCTAGCCTGCCAATGCAGGAGACTAAAGAGACTCAGGTTCAATCTCTGGGTTGGGAAGATCCCCTGGAGAAGTGAATCGTAACCCACTGCAGTATTTTTGCCTGGAGAATCTCAAGGAGAGAGGAGCCTGGTGGGCTACAAGTCCATAGGGTAAAGAGTCAGACAGGGAAAGGACTGACTGACTTAGCACGGCCTTGGGGGAATCTGGGTCTTGCTCTGATGGGTGGGGCCATGCTCATTAAATCTTTAACCCAATTTTTTGCTAATAGGTGAGGCTGTGTTCCCTCCCTGTAGTTTGACCTGAGGCCAAGTTTGATAAGGGTAATGATAGTAATGACAACCTCCTTAGAAGGACTTATGCCAGCCTGTGTGGCACCCAGAACAGTTGTATTCTGTGTCCCTGACTCCAAGGCAGGCCACTGTTGACCCATGCCTCTGCCAGAGACTCCTGGACACTCGCAGGCAAGACTAGCTCAGATTCTTGTGGCATCACTGCTCCTTTCTCCTGGGTCCTGGTGTGCACAAGGTTTTGCTTGATTGTGTTTTGTAGTGCTGGGTTAAAGTGATCAAGGCACCAGCCAAAGGGGCTTGCCAGTGTTGGCTCTGGAGTGTGCTGTGAGCAATGGTAGGCAAACACCCTCAGTCTGCCTGAAGTCTGGGGGCTAACTGGATGAAGTAACCTCACATTCAGGAAAAGGAATCATGAGGTATTGTGAATCATGTAAAACTTCTCCATTTATCCATAATCAGACTTTCTACATATCAGGCTTTCTCTGCACTATGCATAAATCCCAGGTGGAGCCAAGAGCTTCAATGAAAGTGTTAGTTACTCAGTTGGGTCCGACTGTTTGTGACCCCTTGGACTGTAGCCCACCAGCCTCCTCTGTCCATGGGATTCTCCAGGCAAGAATACTGAAGTGCGTTGCCATTTTCTTTTCCAGGGGATTTTCCTGACCCAAGGATCGAACCTGAGTCTCCTGTATTGCAGGCAGATTCTTTACCATTAAAGCCACCAGGGGCTTCAAGGGCAGATGCTAACTCTCTTCCCTTCCACCTGTCATGTGTTCATTTGGGAGGAGTTTCCAGGTGGCCTTGCTTTGACAGGAGAACCCACACCCTCCTGTGGGTTTCTGCCCACCTCCCTGGCTCTCGGGAAGGTGACTGGCTCTTCCTGGGGCCTGTTCTGTGTTTGTCCTTCAGTGATGATGGGAGCGCTACAGTCCTTTGGATGACAGGCCACGCTGGCTTTGGTTCTGCCCCTGGCTCTGATGAGTTGAGTGCATTCCTTTCTGGCTCTCCTAGAGATGCTATGTGGGACAATCAGGCAGAACCAACCCATCAGGGTGGATCTAGGGGGACGAAATGTGGAATGTGCTGAGCTCTGCACTTCCATGCCAGCGGGGACTGGGCAGAGTCTGGAGGACTGTGGGGAGGGGGCTGGGGGTCTTCGGGGGAGGCGGCTGAGATGGGAGTGGGACACAGTGCAGCAGAGGAGGACTCTGGGGGAGTAATTTCTCAGGCGTCTCTGAGCGATGGCCTCAGAGCCTTGCTTGGCAGCAGCTGTCACTTCACTTGATCTCACCACACGGCAGTGCTGGTCTCCAGGGCCTACGCATGGCTAACAAGGAACACTTGTCTGGCATTCATGTTTGCAAATAACTTCCCTGTGTAAGATCTCAGGATGGTGAGTCTTGAAAGGGGTCTGGCCTAATCTCTCTGTGGTTGTTTTGTTTCCATATTGTAGCTGTGGTTGATTCCAATGCCTACTATGTACGATGATAGCACCGAACACAAACATTTGGATTGTATTTTCCATTCAGTGTATTTTTTGACTTCCATTAGCTAATTCATATCCAATCCTGGATCTTTTTCTTTCATTTTTCAGATGAGAAATCTAAAGTTTAACAAAGCATACAAACATACATTATTTATTCAGTAGGCTATGAAGATAATAGTACGATCTGCCAACGTATAATATGTATGCCCTATAAGCACTTATATTCCAGAGCACTGGGGGCAGGCATTATTATTGCTCTCAGTTGACAGTTGTGAAAACTGGGGTGCAAGGTGGCTAGCAATATGCCCAAACTCAGACACCTACTAAGATGAAGCAGGATTTGAACTCAGGGAACCTGGCTTCATAAACTAGAGTTTCAACCCTGTGCATTCTGCATCCCTACACAGTGGGTATTCCCGGTGCTGAATTCCACACCCTTGTTTCATCTCTACCATGGTACCTTTCTATGCCAAGCAATTTGAGAAGGAAAATGACATTGTTTCTGCTTCTAGTTTGGCTGGGGGAGTAAGGTGTGAACCAAGAGACTTTTCAGGGCAGAGGGCCATCTGCACTAAGCAGAGGCCATGGGGAGCTCTGAGTGATCATGAAGAATGGTCCAGGAGACTTATTCCCTGTTGTATTCATACCCCTTCCTTGTGGATCTTACCCATGCTGGCCTCCCAGACCCAAACTCTCTCATAAATGGAGTAGCCTTTGCAAATGTCCTGGATTAGTCATTTCGACCCCGGATTTGAGGGTTTTGGGACTGTGCTTCTGGGAAATTTCTCTTAGAAAATTTCCGCCACATGAAGCATGGCTGGTAAACACAGAGGTCGTTGGCAAGCAAACTGCTCCAAAGAAATATCCTGAACTGTCCTGTACCAGGTGCCTAAAGACGGAGACCCTTTGGGTTTTAGCTTTCCTTTTGCTGATTTCTTGTGATTTGGAAGGTTCATATCTTGCTGCCAATTCTAGGAGCTGCTCTTTCCTTTCTCTCTTTTCTTTCACAGGAAAGTAAGATTTATTGGTGGGTGTGAGTACGGAAAGAACAAGGCAATTAGGGATGTATCTGACCCCACAGGCATCCAGAATGAGCTGCTTTCCTGTCACCATAATTTCAAATTCATCTGCATTAAATTTAGGAAGTCTCCACTTCTTGGAGATATGAATCTTCTGGAGGGTAAGGAACTTTAACTTGGCCCTGTGTGGGGCCTCAGTCACATGCTCCTTGTCTTACAGCTTGGTGCAGATGGACATTATGATTTGGACAAAGAAGACCCTGGCCACTGTGTTCTGGGGCTTTCCAAAGGCACCCTGCATACCTGTCTGGACCCTAAATTGGGGACAGTGTGCCAGACATAAATGTCCACTGGGAATGACTGTCTCCAAGGTCCCTTAGAGCTACCCCTGCATGGCGCAGGCTGCATACACCACCAAGGAGGCTGCTCTCTGCTGTCACTGCACGTGGGCCACCATGGGGAAGAGAAGTCAGCTGGCTTAACTGGCTGCAAATAGCTGCTCCCTTTTCTAATCCTGGATTGAACCCAGCCCCCAGTGGTTGCTTTCTCTCAGCTAATAGCCCAAATTTAGCCTTGACTACTACCTCCCTGTGGGCTTCATTTTATAGATCGAAAGGCTATTTTTGCCTTTATTTTGAAAACTCCAAATTGGAATATGTAGGTCCAGCACATAATGATCTAAAATATTTGAAGTTAGAGATGTCTTCAATTTCTTAAACATTTAGTGCCTACCACACCACCACCATAATTTTTCTGGAATCCCTACAATCTGGTTACTATAATCACCTTTTTCTTTCATTAGCCATTCAGGAAACTATATTTCCTTCACTGGTCTTCCATCCTCTTTCTTTCGATGCCCACCCTGAGTCTATACCCTTGTCATTACAGCTTGAAACTCCTGGACACTTGGCCAATAAATACTTTATATGGGTATTTAGAGGACATTTGTTTATTTAGTGCAAATTTTAAAATTATTAAGTCCTCCTCCAACCCAATTGGCATATAATTTGTTTGGATATTTGATATTTCGGAAATAAATTACAAGAACTTTTGTTTCTCACTCACAGGTGATGATCTTGATAATCTTGCTTTGTGTTCTTATGGCAAGAAAGTTGTCACTTTTGGTTACGTATTTGTATCACCAAGTAATATAAAAGCATTTTATATCATGTTTCCTTAGCATTTAATTCTTTTTTTAAAAAAATTTTCTTTAGTTTATTGTGTTGGTTTTGCCATACATTGACATGAAACCGCCATGGGTATACATATGCTCCCCCTCCAGAACCCCTCTCCCTCCTCCCTCCCGATTCCCTCCCCCTGGGTCATCTCGGTGCACCAGCCCTGAGCATCAACCCTGGGCTGGCGATTGATTTCACATATGAGCATTTAATTCTTAACTTATATGTAGGTTTTATTGACTGTGTTAGAGTTATTTGGGGCTTCCCTGGTAGCTTTGATGATAAAGAATCTGCATGCAATGCAGAAGACCTTAGTTCGGTTCCTGGCTTGGGAAGATCCCCTAGAGAAGGGAATGGCTACACACTCCAGTATTCTTGCATGGAGAATTCCATGAACAAAGGAGCCTGGCAAGCTATAGTCCACGAGGTATCAAGGAGTTGGACACGACTTAGTGACTAACACTAGAGTTACTTGTTTTCATGTCTGTTTCTCCTACAGATGTAAGTTTTCCATTATCAGGAATCCTTCCTCATCTATCTTTGCATATTCAGTCCAAGCATGGTTCTGGGAACCAAAAAAGTGTCCAAATAAGCGATGTAGAAAAAAAATCAGATTGATGTCTTTAATTTGTTTCATAAATGATCCACTGCTATCACTCACTGAATCATAACTATATTTATGTCTCCCCTACCAAACTTTATGTTTTTGGCTTGGGTCATTTAGTACAAACAATAGATTAAAATGAACAATTATGTGCCAACAAGTTGGATATTTCTCGAAACATACAACCTACTGAGACTGAATCATAATGAAACAGAAAATCTGAATAGACCAATTACTTTGTAAGGAGATTGAATTGATATAAACCTCTTAAAAAGCAAGTCTAGTACCAGATGGCCTCACTGATGGATTCTACTAAACATTCAAATAAGAATTAAAAACAGCACCTCTCAAACTCTTTCAAAAAATTGAAGAAGCAATGTTTACAAACTTATGAGGCCAGCATTATCCTGATAACAAAACCAGAATGTGATGCTGCAAGAAAAGATTACAGCCCAGTCAGGAAACCAAACAAATAACAGTCTGATTAAAAAATGAGATGAGGATCTGAATAGACACTTTTCCAAAGAAGACACGCAGATAACCAACATGAAAAGATGCTCAACATCATTTATTTTCAGAGAAATGCAAATCAAAACCACATTGAGCTATCATTTCACACCTGTCAGAACAGCTGTTTTCAAAAAGAAAAGAAATAAAAAGTGTTGGTGAAGATGTGGAGAAAACATGACTTTTGTACACCGTTGGTGGGACTGTAAATTGGTGTACTCAATATGGAAAACACTATGGGAGTTCCTCAAAAAATTAAAAATGAAACTACCATATGATCCAGCAAATCTACTTCTGGGTATTTGTCTGAAGAAAATGAAAATACCAATTCAAAAATATATACGCACCTCCATGCTCATTGCAGTGTTATTTACCACAGCCAAGATATAGAAATCACCTATGTCCACTCATGGATGAATGGATAAAGAGATTGTGGTGTATATATACAATGGGCTGTTCATCAGCCATAGAATAATAAAATATTTCCATTTGTGTCAACATGGATGAAATTTGAGGGCAATATGCTAACTGAAATAAGTCAGACAGAGAAAGAAAAAGGCCATATGATCTCTGTAATGCATAGAACCTAAACAAACAAACAAATCAAAAAATAAAAACCAAGCTTATAGGTCCAGAGAACAGATTGCTGATTGCCAGAGGCGGGGCAGGGGTATGTTGGGGTAAGTGTGGAACAAATTGGTGAAGAGAGTCAAAAGGTAAAAAGAAAAAAAAGTATTTTCCCTAAAATGCAAAATTGTAGTCAGTTTAACTTTATGTCCTAGTTGTTCAGCTACAAAGACTGAATTTTCTTGTATGTAAAATAATATCTACCCCATAGGTTGTTAAGAGCATCACATGAGAATCTGTATCATATGTGAAAGTCATTTATGAACTGCATACAACATTAAGATTACTGGGTGTTTATTTACATGTGCCTTTGCCTACACAGACATTGTGAGAGCAGTGGGGTTTCTGATGATCTTAGTAGGATGGTTAGGAGTTAAATTGGCAGAGAAGAGATGAGTCAGTATGTGGCAAAAATGGTATGATGTGATAAAGAGCGGTTAATTGAATCCGAATAAAATTAAAAGAGAAACATGAACAGTACTTCTTTAAAAATAGTAATGCCCACAATTAATTTAAAAAAATATTTTTTTCTCTAGCAATCTTGTGTTCTTCCCCTCCTTCCAAACCTGTGGTAATAAAACTATGTCACATGCTCAAAAAAACTACTTTTACTCAAATTAATAACATCTAATAAAAAACTTTCAGAGTACCACATGCCAGGTACTGTCCTGAGATCTTGCAAGGATTATCACAACAGCCCCATTATTATCTCCACTTTTCTAAGAACTAAAGTAATTTTCCCAAGCTGATGCCATTAAATGGTGGATCTGGTGTCTGAGTGTATAGAATGAGCCAGAGGCCAACCACGTAGACACAATGTTGTATTTCTTTCTGAGTAACTTACTTAACCAGTCTTAATTAACCAAACTTAACTAATATCAATAACCTCAGATACGCAAAGACACCAACCTTATGGCAGAAAGTGAAGAGGAACTAAAGAGCCTTTTGATGAAAACCGTGACTGACTTTATTTTCTTGGGCTCCAAAATCACTGCAGGTGGTGACTACAGCCATGAAATTAAAAGACGCTTGCTCCTTGGAAGAAAAGCTATGACCAACCTAGACAGCAGATTAAAAAGCAGAGACATTATTTTGCCAATAAAGGCCTGTCTAATCAAAGCTATGGTTTTTTCCAAAGTCATGTATGGATGTGAGATTTGGACTATAAAGAAAGCTGAGTGCTGAAGAATTGATGCTTTTGAACTATGGTGTTGGAGAAGACTCTTGAGAGTCCCTTGACTGCAAGATCAAACCAGTCAATCCTAAAGGAAATCAGTCCTGATTATTCATTGGAAGGACTGATGCTGAAGCTGAAACTCCAATACTTGGCCACCTGATGCAAAGAACTGACTCATTGGAAAAGACCCTGATGCAGGGAAAGATTGTAGGCAAGAGGAGAAGGGGACGGCAGAAGGTGAGATGGTTGGATGGCATCACCGACTTGATGGACATGAGTTTGAGCAAGCTCTGGGAGTTGGTGATGGACAGGGAGGCCTGGCATGCTGCAGTCCATGGAGTTGCAAAGAGTGGAACACGACTGAGAGACTGAACTGACCAACCTGACCAATCAACGCCTACTGAGATCCTATATGATAGATGCTTCCACATTTATTTTTCATGTAACTTTGACAACAAGACTAAGAGATAAGTGTAATTATTAGCTTCATTTTTCAATTGAGGGAAATGAAACTCAGGTCAAATGACTAGTTCAAGGTCATACCACTAGTAATTGAAGAGTATGTATTTAGAAAGGGCTTCCCCAGTGGCTCAGCAGTAAAGAACTGGCCTGCAATGCAGGAGATGCCGGTTCTATCCCTGTGTTGGGAAGATCCCCTGTAGAAGGAAATGGCAACCCACACCAATATTCTTGCCAGAGAAATCCCATGGACAGAGGAGTCTGATAGACAGTCCATGGGGTCACAAAGTAGGACATGACTTAATGAATAAACAACAACAACGTGAATTTAGAAGCAGATGACTTGCTTTTTCCATCCTGTCACAGCAGGGTGCAAATCAATGAATTAATGCTAAGTTTCTGAGGCCTAGTTGTCATAATTCTCACTTTGCAAAACTGGGTTTTAAAAGAAGGGGCTTTGGCATCCAGTGATTCCTGGCATCCAGTGATGAGAAATTGGTGTTCTCACTGCTGAGGGCCCAGGTTCAATCTCTAGTCAGGGAACTAAAATCTTATAAGCCACAGCACAGCAAAAATAAAGAAATACATACATAAATAAAGAGGTTTAGGAGCTTGACAGACCTGGGTTTGAGTTCCGGTTCTGCCACCTTCTGTTCTGAGACTTTGGTCAAGTCAAATGAACCTCTTTGTGTATTAGTTTCCTTATCAAGAAAATGAGCTTTATGTATGAAAATTTTATATGAGATTTGCATGAAAGCATTTGGTATGTGACAAAGCTCTATACGGATTAATTTCTATTCACAAGGCTGGCAGATGATGACAGAGAGAGTCCAGCAGCAGAAGGAAGATTTGAACTTGCAACTCTGTTTGATTCCTGACTCCATGGACCCCTCTGTGTATCTGTTTCCCCAGGCGCTCTGTGACTTCCCATCACCACCTTACTTGATGGTTTAGCTGGAGGATGAATGCCTCTTGCTGAAATAGTAGGTTTTGTTGATAGCTCCTTAATTGACTCTGAAGACAAAATATTTATTCTGGAACGAAATAGCTTTGGGTATGACGTCACCAGGTCAAAGGAAAGGGAACGTAGAATTGGGTCTGTTAGGACCTAATTAGAAATGTGTAGTCTGAGGGCCTTATCATCAGGTAAACCTTCTCCAGTTTTTCTGAAAATAGCTGTTCAGAGAAACTCACAACTTACGAAAGTTTACAAAAGCCCAGAAAGGTCAGATATCTCCTAGGACAAGACAAATAAAACAAAATTTAATAAAGGAAAAAAACAACAGAAAGAACAAATATCCCCCTACTCCAACAAAATGCATTCATTCCCATTTAAAGGCCGTCAAACAATGCCTGACCTTTACACAATTCTTTTTGTTACATGAATTTCAAATGCCTTGAATTCACTGAATTATGACCCAGCTATAGAAGCAAGGTGGTGGCAGAATCAACCTGCAAGGTAAATTTGGATTGCTGGGGGGAGGGCAAGGTAGTGATCTAGAGGCTCTTCCCAGAAGCCCTTGCCTCCCTGTGGGTCAGGGTCACGTGCAGCCACATGGGCTTGGCCATGGGCACCACAGGGCTCTACCCTCTACCCCCTCCCCATTCCCTTTGGCAAAATCATGACGTTCTTACCCAAGTTAGGCAACAAGAATTTTCTTTTCCAGAACTGACTATGAAGCTAGGATACAATTACTCATATGGTTTAATTTAGAATGCAAAAATCTTTGAAAAATAGGTATTTTCAAAATAAGTGTTTTGGTCTGGAGCTCTGGTTCTCATTAACTTGGCTGCAGCCCTTGATGATAAGTTGGAACCATTTAAACACCGGCTCACACGCCTGCTCTCAGGTGTTCATAAACCCGCTGCCTCCCCTGGGACCCTGGCCAGCAGCATCCTGACAGGCCTGCATGGAGACCTGGTGTTTCCCTCACTCCATCCGTGACTTTTGGGGAAGGGAGCTGAATGTTTTAATGTGATGTTTGGTAATCTCTGCCCACTTCTGCTGAAGTGCACGATGTAGGAATGACAGTCCTTGAGGTCTGGTTCTGCCTTCAAACCCTGGCATGAACCCCCCGCCAGGGTGTGCGTGGTTTCCCCTCTCCCCTCCTGACTATGCCTCCGTGGCAGGGGCTTACCTTCCCTGGGTTCACTGCACGTGAGTCTTGAAGAAAAAACTTTGGCTGAAGCTGAAGAGTCTTTCCAGCCCGATGGGAATGTATTAAATTTTATTAGAACAAGCCAAATGTAATCTGTATACCTCCTGTTAAACATAGAATGCATGGTAAAAAAAAAAAAGGCATTCCTTAGGCATGTAAAATTACATGTTAGCTTTAAGACATGCCTTTTATCTACGATGTTCGAAGAACATGAAAAGCATTAACCGCTGGTTCTCAGGAATGACCTTCATTAGGGAGGAAGGCAAGGAACCTGGTAATTTTTTCCCTGCTGTTTCCCAGGAAAGGGATACTAGAGCCCTAAGCCTGCGAACCTGCCGACTGCAGAGTCCAAAGCCCTGGATGCTGTGTGTGAGATTCACAGGCCTTCTCTTCTCCCGCACATGAGGAAAGGGCCTGCACTGGAAACCCAAAGCTTTATGCACGCTGGCAAACCCCAGAAACCAATCCTACAGAGTCTCTTTGATAAGACTTCTCTTCAAAAGACTCCAGAAGAGCCTCTCTGAAGTTTTCCATTTGCAAAATGACAAAAGACGTGGTGCTTTAATCTCCTTGTCTTGCTGATATTTCTTGGGACTCAACCTACTCAAGCCCACCCTCAACTCAGCTGAGCCCCATTTCCTCGGCCACCTGGCCATTGCCCCCAGGGCCAAACCTCCATCAGGGCCCCCATCTCTCCTTCTATGATGCCCTCCTGGACGCTTGATCCTCTATCCTTCTCTTCTCAGTAAATGTTCCTTCCACCATCTGCTCAGCAGAAACCTGTTGTAGACTCGCTCTTGGCATTTCTCTGCTCTAAGCTCACAGTTCCTTACCTGCAATTCCGAACTACAGAGAAGCAAAAGCATTTTGTATTTTATTTGGTGACAGAAACAGATGTGAACTGATGTGAATCTGTTCATCCTACTCACTGTTAATATTTATGCATTTATCTGAAGAAATATTAGTGTGTTTGATTATGAAGTGCTTCCCAGGTATTACGTATTAACTGTGTGCGTTCCATTATTCATTTCCTAAAATCTTAAGAATTCTGAGTCCAGAAACACATCTGGCCCAAGGGATCTGGATGAGGGATTGTATACTCTTGCTTCTAAGACGTGAAGTGAAAGTTGCTCAGTTGTGTCCGGCTTTTTGTGACTCCATGGACTGTATCTGCCAGGTTCCTCAGTCCATGGGATTCTCCAGGCAAGAATACTGGCATGGGTAGCCATTCCCTTCTCCAGGGGATCTTCCCGACCCAGGGACTGAAGCCAGGTCTCTGGCATTGTGAGCAGAGTATTTACCCTCTGAGCCCCCAGGGAAGCCCATGCTCTGGCTCTGCATTGCCAGAGACTTGGGTTTGATCCCTGGGTTGGGAAGATTCCCTGGAGGAGGAAATGGCAACCCTCTCCAGTCTTCTTGCTTGGAGAATCCCATGGACAGAGGAGCCTAGCGGGCTATAGGCCCTGGGGTTGCAAAAGTCAGACACGACTGAACGACTTTCACTTCATTCACTTTTTTCCTTGGGCTCTTGCCCACACTCTTCTGTCATGTTGACATCATTTGCTCAACTTCTGGCTATTTCTCTCAATGATGGAGGTTACATCTCTCCATATTTTTCTTCTTTCCTCGCGAAATTCTGCACTGAATTCACTCTGCCTGACCACTATTTGCCAACTCCAAGGGAGCCTTCTTATCTTTTACTTCATTGCTCTGTCTGTGTCTCTAGAAACTTCACCTCTCTGGTCTTGATAACATTTCCTCCCTCTCCTTCTTCAGTATCATTCTCTCTGGTCCTCTCTTCCCCCTCTCATCATTATGAGTGATTGATTTAAGTGATTGTGAGTGATTTAAGTCTATTAACAAGTGAAACTATTAGGCGTTTCTTTTGGCCTCAAGATACCATGAAAGATTATTGAGACTCCAAGGGGATGATGGATAGAGAATGTCTGAGAGCTGTGTAGCACACACATATATAGTCTGGAAAGAGAATTTGTTTCTAGTGCTGCAGAGAACCCCTTAGGCTGGATATACCGTAGTTAGTTCCACTGGCCCCCATTGGTGGACCTTTGGTTTGTTTCCAGATTTTAGCTATTTCTAATAATGCTGGAATGAAGAGCCTTGTGCATGTGTCTTTTTGTATCTTTGCCAGCGTTTCTGTGGGAGAGAGGTCTAGAAGTGGGATGGCTGGGTCAAAGGGTAAATACATATGACATTTTGCTGGATACTGCCAAGTTCCCCTGCATAGGGGTTATACCATTTTGCATTCACATCATCAAATTATGAGAGTATCTGTTCCGCAAAGTCTTGCCAACAAAGTATGATGTCAAAGTTTTGGGGTTTTGCCAATATGATAGGTGAGAAATTACATCTAAGTGCAGTTTTAATTTGCATTTCTCTCTTATAATGAAAAAGGTTGAGCATTTTTTTTCATATGAGTAAGAGTAATTTGCATTTATCTTTCAATGAGTTGTCTGATTATACCTCTAGTGAAAATTTCTATAGGGTTTTTGGCCTTTTTCTTCTCCATTTTTAGAGGCTGTTTAAATGTAAATTGTAAATATTTTCTCTGGTTTGTCTTTTGGCTTTTTAGAAAATATAAATATATATTTCCCAATATTCCTCTAAATTGTCATTTGTCTTTTTAGTTACATATTATGGTGTTGTGTGTGTGTGTGTTTTTTAATTCAAATTCTTACACTTTTACTTGGGTGAAGCTTTTGGATGCTGAGCCACATGGTTAGGAAAATTACCCTACTCTATTACTTGTGTTTTCTTTTAATGCACTTTTGACTTTGCCATGCTTCTCTGTGTCCAGAAACTAAAGAAGACAATAAGAAAAAAATCATGTGAAATTTGGAAGGGCCAAGACCCAACTTCTTACCTTGAAGTGTTGGGACCTAAAATGACTTTGTGCATTTTCCTAGGGACATATAGTCAGTCATCTTTTATATTTGGCTTCTAGTTCTGACTCTGAAAAATACCCATTTGTACCTGGAAAGTTGGCTTTAAAATATATTGACTATAGGCAGTTGCCTTTGTTTTACTCAGTAAAAGATAGGAAGTGAATTGACTGGCAGAACAGAGACAGCATACAAGTAAAGGAGCAGTGAAATTCCAGAGGCTGACTTGAATACGTTTATTGGTGTTTGTTTTCATCTTTGGTGAATTTGTGTGTGGGTGTGTGCGTGTGTCATAATCCACAGAAGTGCCATGTAGTATCTTTTTTCAGAGATATTGACTTATGACCACTCATATACTATGCTGCAGAAAAGCAAGGAAAAGCTTTGCAGAAGAACAAGGTCATTTTTCTACTATAGTATTAGAAAACACTAACTTTGGCCCCAGTTACCTAAATGTTATCCCAACCAAAAGAAATTTCATTTTCCTCATTAGCAGACTTGTATTACAAAAAATTGTGCTCCATTGTGTTTTGAATTTTGTTAAAATTTTATTTAAAAGTTTGTGAAAATTTGTTTTCTATCTTATTCTATAAGTACCTACATAACATCCCTGACTTTGTCTCTTTGTGTGTAGAGCCTCCAATATATTCTACCTGGTTGCTAATCCCTGCCTTAAATAAACAGTAACATTTGTGATGAATCTTAAAGGAGAAAGTTCAAGGTGTTACAGAGGTTTAACTAGCCCATGGCATAGATTTGCACACTTTAGAAGGCAGGAAATTCTCACCTACCCAACCCTGCCACAGTAGTCTGTTTCAGCAGCTCTGAGTAAAAACAAAGTATATGCCTTTTCAGTAAGGATCTGGATGATTTTATTGGAGACTGGACTACCATGAGAAAGTCAGTGTAGGGTGGGGGAAGGCCTCTCCAAGGAGGTAAAATGTAAACCCATCGTTGAAGGCTAAATGGGCCAAAATTGGAGAAGAGTTTTCTGAAGAGAAAGGACAGTGGATAGGGACAGGAGTTTCAGAGGACATGAAGGAAGTTTGGGTTTCTGGAGCAGAGAGAGTGAAGTAAACAAATCAATACACAGGCGAAACTGAGGAGGGAGAGACAGACTCACTCCTAGAAGGACTATAAACTATTAACATAGTTTGGCCTTTGCTCAAGGACAGTGACAGATCATTGAATAAATGTTTTAAAAATAATTATTTTATAGTTGCATCTTTATATACTTATTTACACATCTGCATGATTTCATTTTTATTTTTTTGACTCAATTTTTTTTTGGGTGTATAGTTGATTACAATGTTGTGTTAGTTTTGGGTGTATGGCAAACTAATCAGTTATACATATACCTATATCCACTGTTTTTTAAAAGATTCTTCTCCTAGATAGGCCATTGCAGAAAACTGAGTAGATTTCCCTGTATTATATAGCACTTTCTTATTGATGTTAGTTGCTCAATTGCATCTGACTCTTGGTGATCCCATGGACTGTAGCCGCCAGCCTCCTCTGTCCATGGAATTCTCCAGGCAAGAATACTGGAGTGGGTTGCCATCCCCTTCTCCAGAGGCTCTTATTAGCTATCTGTTTTACTTACAATAGTGTGTATACATCAATCCCAACCCCAGATTTTTCCCTCACTCCTGTCCCCTGGTAACCCTAAGTTTGTTTTCTGCATCTGTGATTTTATTTCACTTAAGATTTTACTTAAATTTTTTAAAATTGAAGTAGTTAGTTTATAATGAGATTCTACATATAAGTGATGGACAATTTCTTTCTCTGCTTGATTTAATTTACTTAATGTGATAATCTGTAGGTCCATCCCTGTTGCTCCAAATGACATTATTCATCATTTCCTTCTTTATGACTGAGCAACGTTCCATTGTGTGTGTGTATGCATCTCTCTCTCTCTCTCTCTCTAGATCTCCCATCTTCTTTACCCATTCATAAGTCAACAGACATTTAGGTTGCTTCCATGTCTTAGTTATTGTAAATAGTGTTGCTGCAAATACCTGGGTACATATTCATGATTCTATGTAAGTGCCTGTATATGCATGACTTTTTTTAAAAAAAGTGTGATCTTTTTGCTTTTCTTTTCCATTATTATATGGTCTCTCTTCTTCTCTTCCCCCAATCTCCCCAAGCAACCTATTGTTGTGGACTGAATTGTGTTCCCTCCCCCTCAAATTTATAGTTAACACTTAAACCCCAGTACCTCAGAATGTGACTGTATTTGGGGCTAGAGCTTTTAAAGAGAGAATAAGATTGAATAAGATCATGATGGCAGGGTCCTAATCCAGTGCGACTGGCATCTTTATTAGAGTGGGAGAGACACTGGGCTGCATGCACAGAGAGGCCACGTGGGGAGACAGTGGGAAGGTGGCTCTCCCAAGCTGCAGGAGAGACCAAACCTGCTGACACCTCGGTCACTGGCTTCCAGAGAAAATCCATTTCTGTTATTGAAGCCACTCAGTTTGTGGACTTTGGTCGTGGCAGCCCTAGCAGACTAATGCATTCATATTACTCTTCTGCACTGTATGCATGCATAATTTTCTCCGTATTCATATAGTTCTGTATGGCTATTAATATACACACATGCATACTGCAAACTTCACTTAATTTAAGATGCTTAATTTCACTTAATTTAGTGTAAGACACACAATTGTGTTCTATGTTGAAAGATGAAAATGCTACCAATTAAACCGTGACACAATGCTCTCTTAGTCCTTGTACTTTTTAAACTTATTGAACTAGCTCTTTTATGCCTTTTTAGATATCACTCGTTTGTACACATGAAAGGAAAACTGCGTAAGTGAACTAAGGCGGGATAGATATTTCTGAAACTTCTTCATATCCAGTTTTACTCTTCAGAGTCCCTTTTCAGCGCACAGACATCGCATGTACGCTTTTCCGGACTCTGCTGTCACCTGCACTGTCAGGAGCGTTAATGACGCTGCCTCTGGGCTGTTCCTTGAAGCTCCCTGCAGCACACATTATGTATGGGTGCATTTCAGAACCACGGAAATACAAACATATACGCACACACAGGCATTTCTTTGGGTGGTGTGGTTGCTTTTTTCTTTTTACCAAGATGGCATTGTATTATACACATTTTCCTGCATCTTGCTTTTCTCACTGTACAGAACTCCCTCCAAGTCACTTGGCACAGCTCTTTTTACTTCTTTTAGGTAGACATATAGAATTTTATGATGTAGATGTATCACAATATATTTAGCCAGTTTCCCACTTACGAACATTCGTTTTGTTTATAAAGTTTTCTGCAACTGCAAACTATGCTGTGATAAATATCCTATACATATGTCCTTAAGCATTAGTGCTTTATATTCCAGGACTGGAATTACTGAGTCAAAGAATACTATTTATTTTAACATATGTTGTAAGATTGCTTTCCACAAATGATAGGAAGCCTCCTCTTTCCACTAGCAATATATGTGAGTGCTCTGCTTCCCATAACCTGCATATTCATTTTAGGAGAATTGACATTTAGTGATAATAAGTCTTCCCATCTAAGAGAGTGGTTATCTTGCTTGTCTTTAATAATATCTCTCATTTTCTTCATATAGTTCTTGTGCATTTCTTGCTAAATTTATTCTTAAGTATTCATAATTTTTGTTCCTTTTAGAATGAAAAAATTTCCCCAGTTTTCATTCCTAAGTATTCATTCTAGAATAAAGCCACTGGTTTTCAAAAATATTTAGCTTATATACAACTCCTTTACAAATTTCTTTTAATTCTGTTTCAATTATTTGGTCATATCATTACCTTTAAGATTTTCAAATCACTTCCCTCTCCCACCACCACCCCCAGCCTTTGGAGACTGTTAGCAAAATGCACTCCTCATGGCAGTTTTCTCTTGAAGGAAGACAGGGCACTTCTACAGCTGCCACAGCTACTATTTATTCACCCTTTCTTCCATGGAATGTCTTTGATTTCTGCTTACCTTTTCTCCTTTCTCTACCCTCTTGAGAGCCCTTTTGCCTTCTTTTCTCTAACCTCTACCTCCAACTCCTACATTTTGAGATGGTGCTTCTTCTTAAAATGCATCCCTCCTCTTCAACTGTACTTACTTGTTGTACATTATATACTATATACTATACCAATAAATGTGCATTTTCATTAAGATTTTAGTTTACCTGCATATACATGATACTGAGTAATATTAACAATTGTTCCTTTTTATCATCTCCCATCTTGGAGTCTCTGTTTTGATTCACTTATGAAAGTATTCATTTTTTTTTCTCAAGAATTTCCTTACTAACAGAGTTTGAGTAATGTATGTTTTTTCATCTTTGCCTATTTTCTAGTATTTTTCACTCACTTGAAAAGAGAATAGTATCTTGGCTGGGTCCAGAATTCTTGCTTCATAGTCCTTCCTGTCAGTTGTTTGTAGATGGTTTTCCCTAACTCCTAGCTTTCTAGTTTCTGAGTGAGAAGCTGGATTTTCCTTTCCCCCTACAAGAGCAGGTAGCGGTCCTGAGGGTTCAGTGGTGAAGAATCTGCCTGTCATTGTAGGAGACATGGGTTTGATCCCTGGATCAGAAGGATCCCATGGAGAAGGAAATGGCAACCCACTCCAGTATTCTTGCCTGGGAAATCCCATAGACAGAGGGGCCTGGCGGACTATGGTCCATGGGGTTGCAAAGTGTTGGACATGAGTTAGTAACTAAGCAAAAACAACAGAAGCAGGTAGGTTGATTTAAAAAAAAAGGTTTATTTATTTTCAGCTGTGCTGGGTCCCTGTTGCTATGCATGGAGTTTCTCTAGTTGCGGTGAGCAGCGGCTACTTTTCATTGCCGTTGACAAGCTTCTCACTGTGGTGGCTTCTCTCGTTGCAGAGCATGGGCTCTAGGCACACGGGGTTCAGCAGTTGCACTGGGAGGTCCAGGAGTTGCGGACATGGGCTCTAGAGTATGTGGACTCAGGAGGGGTGGTGCAGGGGCTTAGTTTCCTTGCAGCACGTGGGATCTTCCTGGAGCAGGAATCCAACCTGCAACCCCTGTATTGGCAGGCGGACTCCCAACCACTGGACTCCAGGAAAGCCCCAGATGGGTTGATTTTTAAATGTTTGCATGCTTATGAGGTTTCCTCTTTCTTCTTAAAGCTCAAGAATTCCAGTCTGCTTGTCTGTGATTTTTATTTTCTTGTCAATCCAGCCTGAAACTCCATATATACCCTTCCAATCTGAGGATTGGTATCTTTCTTCAGTTCAGGGAAGTTTTCTCTTACTATTTGTTGAGTTGTTTCTTACTCTTACTCCTTTCTTCATCTGTTCCTTTTTCTCTTTTAGAAACAGTTATTATTTTTATATTATTAATAACTCTCTGGATCCCTCCAGTTTCTACCCTTTTCTTGGATACTTAAATTTCTTTCAAACTTTTACTCAGTTCTTTGAAATATATCTTGAATTTGCTCCTCTAGAGCACTTATTAGGGTCTTAATGATCATGTGCTGTGCTTCACTGTACTTAGTCACTCAGTCATGTCTGACTCTTTGTGACCCCATGGACTGTAGCACGCCAGGCTCCTCTGTCCATGGGGATTCTCCAGGCAAGAATACTGGAGTGGGTTGCCTTGCCCTCCTTCAGGGGATCTTCCTAACCCAGAGATTGAACCCAGGTCTCCTGCATTGCAGGCAGATTCTTTACCATCTGAGCCACAAGGGAAGCCCCCAAATACTGTTGTGGATAGCCTACCCCTTCTCCAGGGGATCTTCCTGATCCAGGAATTGAACCGGGATCTCCCGCATTGCAGGCAAATTCTTTACCAACTGAGCCACCAGGGAAGCCCCCTTAATGATCATATTCTCATTTAATTTAACTAATAAATTTTCCCCTGAGAGATCTCACTTCTATGCAAGTAAAGTCTTTTTAAACTGCTTGTAGCACTCCTTATTAACCTTATTTTATACTCAGATTTCCATCTGTTTTCTCCAGCAGTTCTGTTTCACTGGGAATTTGTTTTGATTATTCTACATGATCTTCCTCTGTCTGGTGGCTGGGATTTCTTAGATGGGTTGTTAGTTTCCCCTGTTTACTCTTTTGGAATCAGACGTGGTTGTTGAAGGGTCCTTAAAGATGGGAATCCTACTGGAGGCGAAAAGAAAATGGATTTGTGCTCCTGTAGGCCTTTATGTGGGGCTGCCCAGGTGGCATTAGTGGTGAAGAATCTGCCTGCCAATGTAGAAGACATAAGAGATGTGAGTTCGATCCCTGGGTCAGGAAGAACCCTGCAGAAGGATATGGCAACCCACTCCAGCATTCTTGCCTGGAGAATCCCATGGAGAGATAAGCCTGGGCATCTATAGTCCATAAGGTTGCACAGAGTCAGACATGACTGAAGCAACTTAGCACGTAGGTATGACTGTACGCAGGCCTATAGTGTAAAGACAGATGTCAGCCTTCTGCTGAGACACCTGGAATTCGCTTCTATGTCTCCTTTTACTCACTCAGCTCAAGAGAAGGGAGGGTTTATTCACTTATTCTTTCCTCTCTTGGCTTTGGAAGGGTCTGAAAGACCTGCACATATCTACTAGGTTGAGGTCAACTTGAAGAAGTGGAGGGCATAGTGGGGATTCCACAAATGCCTGATTGACAAGGCCTTCCTCCAGTTCATCTCTACTCAGAAATGCTGGCTACCCAATCTACTCTGCTGTTGACTGTCTCGCCCAGGGGAAGAGGGACTCCTATACGGGCTCTGTGTGAAGGGACTGTATGGAGCCAAAACTTTCACTCGGGTGTCAGTACCTGCCCGCTGAGGTTCTGGGAGTGCCGAGAACACGTTCCCAGAACCCCTGGCGTGCATCTCTTACTCAGGATTTTAAGCATAGAATTGACAGGGCCAGCTTTGCATTTGGACAGGATTGTGACACTGGAGGCAGGTGGCCTCATTAGGAGGTAGTTGTAGGTGTCTAGGAGAGAAATGAAGGTGGTCTGGACTGGGGTGGTGGCATAGTAGATGGAAAAGAGTGACACATTTGAGACGTATTGAGAAGTCCTATTTAAGACTATAAGACAGATTGGTTAATTGGGGATGATGGTTAAGGAAGAGTCAGGAATCAGTAATTAACATCCTAAATTAGATAGAATTCAGAAGACTATTAATATCAACTTAGATATGCAGACCATTTGCATGAACCTGGGCAAAAGGAATATGGATGTTTAGGCAAAACAGTTTATCTTCCATGTTAAATAGGATCTGAATAAAAAATGTCAAAGAAAACATAACATCTTATCAATTCATTGGCACAATGTTTGCATAGCACGTGATATGTGCTAGCCACTGTGCTAGGTGCTAGAGTGTAGCTATGTGTCTGCATGTGTCTACAAGAGAAAACAGGATGATCTGAGATGCACAGGGCTGGCCTGGTGTTAGCTGCTCAGTCGTGTCTGACTCTTTGTGACCCCAAGGACTGTAGCTCACCAGACTCCTCTGTTCCTGGAATTCTCCAGGCAAGAATACTGGCATGGGTAGCCCTTCCCTTCTCCAGGGGGTCTTCCCAACCCAGGCACTGAGCCTGGGTCTCCTGCATTGCAGGCAGATTCTTACTGTCTGAGCCACCAGAGAAGCCACCAGGGCTGGTCTACTCTATCAAAATGATGTGGCCACACAATTGCAAAGGGGAAGAGTTCAGAGCCTTTTATAATAGGATATTACACTAGAATGGGGGAGAGGAAGCCTTCAGATATCTATTTTGGTTTTCCCTTTCTTCAGTGAGGGCAACTCTGGCTGCTTCACAGTACAGGAAGAGACATCACTATGGAAGCTCTGGGTACATTCTGCCAAGAAAGGCAAATGACCTTGAAATCATCTAAAAGTGTTGGGCTAAGGCACCTTCACATCATTTGCAGGGAGGTGACTGGGTCTGATCCAGTAGATGGTACCTGCCAGAATTAATTCTGTCTAGTTCGCCTGGAGCCTGCTTTATACCTGTACTTGTGAACTGAAAGCTGCAGAATATAACCCAAGCTTAGGAGGGTGTGAGAATGTGGTGACCTAGTGTGACGACGGTGATTGTCTTTCCTCAGTGTCTGAGTGAGGGAGGGCTTTGTTCCAGCTCCTGCTGTGGTCACAGTGCCAGAAGCTTTGGCCTCCTCCACTGCTCTCTGCACCTGGCATTCAGGGAGAGCTGTACAAGCATGCAGGACTCCTCCCAGCTGTGAGTATCTGGGATTCTGCTCCAGAGACTGCTGCCTGGCACTCCACACGCTGCATTTTACCTGGTGAAGGGCACCCAACACAGCCAAATCCCTCTAAGTTGTGTTGAAAGACTAATGGTACTTGAGACTCCCAGGCGTGTTTTGATGAAAATCCCCTTCACTGAGAACGTGGGAAATTAAAAGGCTTTGGCCCAAAGGGCAGGAGCCAGCGTGGCTGGGAGCTTATACCTAGATGACCTACTTGGATATCCACAGCCATTTCTTTACTTGAGAACTGTATCCAGCGTAGAACATCCAGATACAACTTGCCAAGGTCAGCTTTGCTTAGTCACAATAACAATACAGTGAGTGCCTCAAGACAGAGCTGAGCTACCCCGGAGATGCACACGGCAGAATGCATCTTTAAACAGTCTCAAGAGCAGCTGTGGGTGGGGAGGAAGAAGAAGGATGGTGGTGAATTTATCATGGACCTGGGGAATGACCCCCCTGCCTACATGCCCTAGAGATTCACACTTCTGTTCCTTAATCCTGACTGCTTCCCCCTCCCCTACCATGTGCCTCCCGTGAGCTGTAGGGACCAACTCTGAAGACAGTGCCTCAAAGGACGACGTAAGAAGGCAATAACAGGAAAATGGTCCAGGGAAGAAGAGATGCCTTGCTCTAAGGGTAAGGGGGTGAGCGGGCTGTGGTTTTGGTGCAGACAGAGCCCAGCTGCCGCTCCGGCGGGGGACCTAGAGCCCCTCATCATCTGAGAACACCTCACCTCCTCTTCTCTCGCCTCCCATGCACTGCCCAGGCACTGAGGTATACTGGCACACTTATGTCGACACTGGGGATCTGAGTATGTTTCCAGTTCTGAAAGGTGATTACATTTCTTGTTCCTGAAATATTGGTAAATTGCTAAATATCTTCGTGTTACTTGTATGGATTATTTAGGGAGATTATATTAACAGATTAAACGTTTACAAATTCTCCTTATAGTAGATACTCCATGGGGCCAGTCCTAAGCTGGGGTCCAGGGGACAAGACCACTTGGTCTACGCTGTCTTGGATCCATGTGGCATTTCTTTCCTACTTGTGAGGTATTTTCCTTATCTCCTCCACAGATAAGTCCTGATTTGGGACTGGCCCTCTGCACTTGTCTGGCTAAGTCCTTCTTCCTCTCTCGCTGGTAGGACAGTTCAACTGCTTTATAGGCTGAGACATTCTAAGGCTGTAAGAAAGGGAAGAGGGCGTCCTCCTTAAGTGCCGAAGCCTGGATTCCAGCCTGGTTTGCCAGAGAACGGTGCCTGCTCTGCTGTTGATAAAGTACTGTTCCGTTTTCTTCTGTTAGACGTTGGCCCTTAGGCATACAGTCCCTACAAGTCCAGAACCGTAAACAGCGTCTGCTATTCTTAACTATCTTTCCTTCTTTCCCTGTCCCTCTTTTCCCCTCCTTTCCTCCCTCTCCCTTCCATCCATTATGGGCCAACAGCAATTCAAAAGTTCTGTATGAATTATCTCATTCTCACAGGAGCCTGATCAGGCCGATCCTTGCATCGTCACCCCACTGTATCGATGAGAAAACTGATGCACGCGGATGATGAGTGACTTGAGGCAGAGCCAGGCTGTTCAGCAGCAGAGCCAACACACATAAACCCTCTGCAGTGCTCGATAGCAACTCTGGGTGTGGGGCATCCGGGTTGAGAAGAGACTTACCATAGACCGTTTATTATTACGAAGCTTGTGCTCAGATGTAGCCAAGGTATGTTACCACCAAACTTGCTTCAAGAGCGCCAAGGGGACAAATGCCCCACATTAGAAAGAGTCCTCTTTGCAAAACACTACTGGAACTGGATGAACAAAATCATGCACCCTTCCCTGATTTTAAAGTTGTGGACCAAATCTGGAAGATTTAGTTTTGTCTGTTGAGTAGCAACACCAGAACACGGGAAGATAGTGATTATAGAACAATATTTCTCCAAATGTGCTCCAAGGAATCTTAGCTCTGTGAGCTATTGGTGAATGTACAGAGAGTTTCATAGTCAAGTAAATTTGGGAAATTACAGTTTATTTTTTAACTTTTTATTTTGTATTGGAGTATAACTGATTAACAGAGCTCCCTGGTAGCTCAGATGTTAAAGAAAATGCTTGTGAGGCAGGAGACCTGGGTTCGATCCCTGGGTCGGGAAAATCCCCTGGAGAAGGGAATGGCACTCCAGTATTCTTGCCTGGAGACTCCCCATGGACAGAGGAGGCTGGTGGGCTACAGTCCATGGGGTCGCAAAGAGTTGAACATGACTGAATAAGTAGCACTTACACAGCTGATTAATAGTGTTGTGATAGTTTCAGGTACACAGCAGAGCGACTCAGCAACACATTTACATGCATCCATTCTCCTTTGGCTAAGTGCCAAAGAACTGATGCTTTCAAACTGTGGTGCTGGAGAAGAGTCTTGAGAGTCCCTTGGAAAGCAAGGAGATCAAACCAGTCAATCCCAAGGGAAATCAACTCTGAATATTCATTGGAAGGACTGATGCTGAAGCTGAAGCTCCGATACTCTGGCCACCCAATGCCAAGAGCCAACTTATTGGAAAAGACCCTGATGCTGGGAAAGATTGAAGACAGGAGGAGAAGCAGATGACAGGATGAGATGGTTGGATGGTATCATCAACTCAATGGACTTGAAAGTGAAAGTGAAGTCGCTCAGTCGTGTCTGACTCTTTGTGACCCCATGGACTATAGCCTACCAGGCTCCTCCATCTGTCCATGGGATTTTCCAGGCAAGAATACTGGAGTGAGTTGCCATTTCCTTCTCCAGGGGATCTTCCCAACCCAGGGATTGAACCTGGGTCTCCTGCATTGCAGGCAGACGCTTCACCCCCTGAACCACCAGGGAAGCCGCAATGGACTTGAGTTTGAGCAAACTCTGGAAAATAGTGAAGGACCCTGGGGTGCTGCAGTCCATGGGGTCTCAAAGAGTTGGACACGACTTAGCTATTGAATAATGAAAACAGGAGGAGGGAAGGGCAGGCATCTTTTAACAAACTGATTGGACCACAGAATCAGACTCCTCCCTGCCTCCCTTCGTTGGAGTAGAATGCTAAAGAGGATGGCAAATTCCTCAAGAACAGGAACACTTTTCTGTTTTGAAAACCTACATTCCCCGTCAGTAGTAAGGAATAATAGTATTACTGTCTGTAATTAGTGTCTCAGTGATAACTTGGTCAACATCCTGAAGCTGAGATAAGTACCTGCTTTCTTCTCACTTTGCAAGGTGCCTTTAACTATTCATGGTGACATTCTTGCATTTTTGGAGTTCTTTTCCAAGCAGTTCTTTCAACATTACCTCATGTTAACCTATTGGATAATTTATTTTTAGCCTCAAATCCAATTAATCCAAAGGTGTTAGGGGAACTTGATCCAAACATTTGCCTATTTAACCCTTTCTTAGAGGAAATTCTGAACATAATTGCTGGTCTGTAACCATGGCTAATTAAGGAGGAAGGGACATAAAATTCATGTGACAGAGTTGTGGTACCACAGAGGTCACAAGATATTTTAGGGAAGACTAAAAATTGGAGAGGTAAAGATAACAATAAAAAATGTGTTTCTTATTTAACATGTTCACAATGGTTTACGCATGAGGCTGCAACTAGAACATATTGGAAACAGAGTAAGTAAAATAAAAGATTGAAAAACAATCTCATTTTGTGGATTGAAACATTTTAGGGGGAATATTTGCTTTAAATGAATTCCAAGGCCCCACATCGAAGTATGAATCTTTTCCCCATTTCTCTGTGGTGAGGGTGCGGGTTTTATGGGCCAGAGGAAAACAGATATCAAAAAAAGCTTTGAAGTGTTTATATTGAAACCAACTCTCTGTGGAAAGGCTGAGGGAGAGGGGTGTGAAAAAGTTCACTATTTGGCAAATTCTCAAAATAGTTTTTCTTTCATCTGTTTTCTGCTTCTCTCCCAGGTTCTTAATTCAGAGACAGGAATGACAAAGCGGCCCTGCAGTGCCTGCTCTTGGAGCCAAATTCTAGATAGGAGTGTTCAGAATCTTTTAAAAGCATTTGATTAGTAAGATCAATTCTAGTGGCCCAGGCAGGAAGGGGAGGCTGGGAGCTGCTGGATGGCTGTCACGGGGCCAGAACAGGTGCCTCTCCTGCAGAAGGGCGAAGATAGAAAAGCTCTGATGGGAGGGTTGGCTCAGAAGGATTGGTACCAGGAAAGCACTCTTTTCTTCCTCCCTACTTCCCTCTCTCCCTTCTTTCCTTTCTTCCTTGTTTCCCTTCTTTCCTTCCTTTCTCTTTCTTCCGTTCTTCCTCTTTTTTCTAGGACAGTCCACAATTCTTTATCCAAAACCTTGAGAAAAGGCCAGTTTTAGAATTCAGAATATTTTAGATTTTCAAAGGCTAATTCAGTGTATATATTGTGTAGTATGCATAGCCCCCCCCACCCCCCGCCGAGTTCTGAGGAAGCACTCTGTAATTATTTTCAGTTTAATGCATGAATATTATCACTCAATACAGTAAACAGAGACTATGAATTGTTTCATGTTTGTCTGGGTCACATTTTTTATTTATCAAGTCTTTTGATTTTCATAGCTTTTGGATTTTGACATCTTGGATAAAGATCTGTGTACAAATCAATGAAACAATTTATTTGAATAACTATCAAAGAGTAGACTTGCTTAATGAGATTACAAGGGTATGCTGTATTTTTTTTTGATGCAGTAATTCAAGAGAGGTTAAAATAAGTTGCTCAAGATTATACCTACTGAGCTGTTCAATAGAAAAGGCAGAAATTTAAAGTGGGTCTCCTTAATAATAATAATAGAAATAGCTTCCATTTATTGAATGCTTAACTCATATCTTGGCTATTGTAAATAATGCTGCAATGAACATTGGGGTGCATTATCTTTTTGAATTAGTGTTTTCATTTTTTCAAATATATATACCCAGAAGTGCAATTCCCAGATCATATAGTAGTTCTATTTTTAGTTTTTTGAGGAACTTCCATAGTATCTTTCATAGTGGTTGCATCAATTTACATTCCCACCAACAGTGTACTAATGTTCCCTTTTTCCCACATCCTCCCCAACATTTGCTATTTCTTGTACTTTTGATGATAGTCATCCTGATAGGTATGAAGTGACATCTTATTGTAATTTTGATTTGCTTTTCTCTGATGACTAGGATGTTGGCATCATTTCATATGCCTGAAACTACTTATCTGTCTGTCTTCTTTGGAAAAAAGTCTATTTAGACCTTCTGCTTATTTTTTAATTGCTCTCTTGATATTGAATTATATGAACTTTTCGTATACTTTGGATGTTAACCCCTTAACTGTCATATCATTTGTGAATATTGTTTCCTATTTAGTAGGTTGTCTTTTCATTTGGTCAATGGTCTCCTTTGCTGGGTAAAAGCTACTTTAGGTCCCATTTATTCATCTCTGCTTTTCCTTTTCCTTAAGAGACAGATCCCCCAAAAATATTGCTATGATTTATTTTATTTTATTTTTTTATTTTTTTTATTTATTTTTTTAAATTTTTTATTTATTTATTTATTTTTAATTGTTTTTGCCATACATTGTCAT